>CAJHNH020005916.1:0-16592 GCA_905116865.2 Candidula unifasciata | reverse complement strand
TACATAATTACAAAAAAACCATACAACATACATACCATACAAACATATAACCATCTACATACAACCTACATACAAAACCATACATACCACCTCCCTACATCCCTACCTACATACCTACATACATACATCCAGACATACTCCTACACAAATACATACCTACACACCAACTACATACATAATACCATTACATACATATACCTCCATACATAATACCTACATACCTACATCATAATACATACTCCCACATCAATACCTATATAATACATCTACATACATACTACATACATACATACATACACGCATGCACGCACGCGCGCGCACACGCACTCACGCGCGCGCGCACGCACACACACACATACATACAGACAGACAAACATACATAGGGACGGACAGACAGACAGGCAGGCAGTGGGAGAGAGAGAAAGACAGACAGACAGTAAGGCAGACAGGCAGACAGATAGGCAGGCAGGCAGGCAGGCAGGCAGGCAGGCAGGCAGGCAGATAGATAGATAGATAGATAGATAGATAGATAGATAGATAGATAGATAGATAGATAGATAGATAGATAGATAGATAGATAGATAGATAGATAGATAGATAGATAGATAGATAGATAGATAGATAGATAGATAGATAGATAGATAGATAGATAGATAGATAGATAGATAGATAGATAGATAGATAGATAGATAGATAGATAGATAGATAGATAGATAGATAGATAGATAGATAGATAGATAGATAGATAGATAGATAGATAGATAGATAGATAGATAGATAGGATAGATAGATAGGATAGATAGGATAGGATAGATAGGATAGGATAGATAGGATAGATAGGATAGATAGATAGGATAGGATAGATAGGATAGGATAGATAGGATAGGATAGATAGGATAGATAGGATAGATAGGATAGATAGGATAGATAGGATAGATAGCTAGGATAGATAGCTAGGATAGGTAGGATAGATAGATAAGATAGATAAGATAGATAGATAGATAGATAGATAGATAGATAGATAGATAGATAGATAGATAGATAGATAGATAGATAGATAGATAGATAGATAGATAGATAGATAGATAGATAGATAGGATAGATAGGATAGATAGATAGATAGATAGATAGAACGAACGAACGAACAAACTTTATTTTCAAAGGGTTAAGAATTGGGCACGCAGGCCCGTCTAACATTCTGCCCTTCCACTCCGCTCCTTTCATACAATGTTTCATTTTTACCTCATTTCATAGTTAATAATAATAATAATAATTAATAATAATAATAAAAGAGGAATGCACAATTAAAAATTTGAGAAATATTGAAAAGAAACAAAAGAACAAAAAAGAGAAGAAGGAAAAAAAAAAATTACAATATCTAAGTCTTAATAACAAATGCTGAAATGTGCTCTAATTTATACTGACATTACTTGAACGTTTGAAAGAGTATAATAATAAGCCTATTCAAAAAATGATGTAAGTCTTACAGGTTGCATAATATAAACATCATCAAAACCAATTAAATGTTAGTTCCAAATATTGGAAAGCATTCGACTGACATCTTCAGTTTTAACAATAATAAGCTTCAGTTTTCAACCCCCACCAAGTCCTCCCCCCTCCGCCCCCCCCCCCCCCCCCCCCCCCCAAAAAAAAAACCCTAATAAGGAATACATCAAAGCCTTAGCATACTATAATCTTTTTAGGGGGGCATATAGTCTGTAGTGAAATAATAATCAAATAGTATCCGATTGTATCTAAAGGGGTTATTGATATTTTTTATTTCCGGTGGAAGATTATTCCACAGCTGAGCTGCAGAGTACGCTAAGCTTGTTTTATATAGGTCTATTCTAGGTTTAGAGATATGCAATATGTTAAGGCGTTTTCTATGTCTTCCACTGTATTTAAATAATGGCCAAAGGTAACATGGAGCATTTTTAGATATGATTTTCTTAATAAGTTTAGCTTTATTGAATAGTAGGCGTTCCTGGAGCGGTAATAGCATGAGTTCTTTATATAGGTGCGAACAGTCACTTTCATGACTATTAGCTATTAGACGAACAGCCCTTCTGTGCAGTGCTTTCAGCCGTTTGATGACTGAATTTGCACATCCATCCCGTATTGTGGAGCAATAGTCTATGTGGGTCTGAATATGAGAAGTATAGAATAATTTCCTTGAGTTTTCAACCAGAAAGTTTTTAATTTTTGCTAGTTGGTATACCTTTGTAGCAGTTTGCTTAACAAGTGTTTGCACATGGGAGTTGAAGGTAAGATTTCCATCGATGATCAGACCTAAAGTTTTGTGCTCAGTTACACTTTCTACTGGTGTGTTACCTAGGTAGAGTTGAAGGGTTCTATGAGAGTTTAAAGTGCACAGTTTTTGTCTTGTTGTTATTAACATAGATTTGGTCTTACTCATGTTGATTTGCATGCGGTTTGCGTTGCTCCAACTAACTACATTGTTTAATTCTTTTTGCAAAGACAACTCTAGTATATTACAAGTTCGAGCATTTGAATGGATGGTACAGTCATCTGCGAATAAATCGCACGACGACGACAGACTTAAGGGCAGATCATTTATGTAAATTGCAAATAGAAGGGGGCCAAGAATAGAACCCTGAGGAACTCCAGAATTTAAAGTAGTAGTCTGTGATATAGATTTATTATGTGAAACAACTTGTTTTCTGTTTAATAAAAAAGATGTTAGCATTGTTAATAGGTTGGAACTCACTTTCATTGTTACCAGCTTTCGGATAAGAATAGTGTGGTCTATCATGTCAAAGGCCTTTTAAAGGCCTTCTATAGATAGACAGACAGACAGACAGACAGACAGACAGGCAGGCAGACAGACCGACCGACCGACCGACCGACCGACCGACCGACCGACCGACCGACCGACCGACCGACCGACCGACCGACCGACCGACCGACCGACCGACCGACCGACCGACCGACCGACAGACAGACAGACAGACAGACAGACAGACAGACAGACAGACAGACAGACAGACAGACAGACAGACAGACAGACAGACAGATAGATAGATAGATAGATAGATAGATAGATAGATAGATAGATAGATAGATAGATAGATAGATAGATAGATAGATAGATAGATAGATAGATAGATAGATAGATAGATAGATAGATAGATAGATAGATAGATAGATAGATAGATAGATAGATAAGTCAGTAGCATGTCCTTTGCAGAACCTTGCTCCCATAACAACTCTCCGGAAAACTTCTCGATCACAAGCAAGATGTCCAGCGTCCGATACACTCATCTGGAGATTATCAGCCACATCCTGCACCCATCTTCTCTTTGGCCTTCCTCTTCCCCTCTTTCCAGGCATATACCCTACATTATTGTTCTCTGTAGACTCTCCTCGAGTAAAGATTTATCAGGTTTGATCCATGGGTTGATTTGCTTAAAAATACGAGCGTCAGGGCATGCTGAACACAGGTGTAAAGGCAGGCATTAAAAGAGAATTAGTGGATTCAAGAGTTCTACTATACCTGAACGAGAGCTCTAACAAGTTAAAATATTATATGACATAAAACTTCTCTCATCTAGCTCGCTCATTTCAAATTAACTTTGATTTAAAACAGAAGTGTTGCATTTAAGTATCTAGGATAGACAGACAAACAGACAAACAGAGGAAGGGAGACAGAAACACGGATAGAAAAAAAAAGGAAAAAAAGGGAGGGGGGGGGGAGAGAGAGAACTGTAGTATAAATTATTACAGACAGGAACATAAGAAAATATGACAGACAGGCGAGAACTATCTTTCTGATAGTGGGAAAAATAAGAGCACAGAGAGCCGCTCAAAAACATGACGATAAATAATATTGGTTCACTGAAGTGATAGCAGAGTTCGCCCTCAACACTGCAGCTTCTGGTACTGCACGAAGCTGGGTCGACCCCGCTCAATCCAGGGTACTGGCTGTATGGTTTATAGATGGGGACTTTATCGCGGCAATGTCTAATGCGACTGAATTGATTAGTGTGCCTGTCTGTGGCTCCGCGTGCCCTTCCGCACGCTGGCAGGGGTTAATAGATAGGGTAGGTATGTCCGTTTTTAAGTCTGAGCTACAGCTGCTGTTTCTACATGCTATCCGTCTTATTATGCCTTCTTCTCCTCCTTCTCTTTCTTTCTGTACTAGCTAAGATACGTATCTTTTACAGGACGTTGCAGAGCCAACCCCAACAGCCCCTGGTTGTTGTGTGTTTTTTCTAGGCAAATTTACGTCTTGTAGTTTGCCACTGCCAACTGGACGGTCGGCTTTCTTGATACCACTGTCGAAACCAAAGCAATGCACATGGCCCGCAGCTGGGATCGAACCCGGAATCCCAGCATTACGAAGCGTTCGCATCGACTTAGCCACAGAGCCCACTATTTATCTACTACTATTATTAATATTGGGGAATGAAGAGTGAGAAACAATAACGAAATTCATAATCTGTTTAAATCACCACTGATCACTGGCATCATGAGGGCTAATAGACTGAAATGGTTGGGTCATATTGAAAGAATGTCAGATGACAGAGCAGTAAAAACTGTATACACAAAGGAGATGAAAAGTCGTAGAACACGAGGCAGACCAAGAGAAAAATGGAGAGATGATGTCCAGACAGACCTGCAAACACTTGGTGTCACCAAATGGAAAGAGAAAGGCCAACCAGAGAAATGAATGGAGGCAGGTGATATCTGCAGAAAAATGAACCTCAAGGGCTCGGAATGCTGAAGAAGAAGAAGAAGAAGAATATTAATACGGCTACAACTGATGATTATGTTGATGCTGCCGCCACCACCAACGCTTGACAACAACAACCAAAAGAATCTGGTCGACGGTCAGCACTCAAGGAGAAGGTGAGACGGATATTCAATCAGACTGCTACTCTTACCACTGGAAATGGAACTCTGTGCTTGCCTCTGAAGAGGAGGTAGGAGTACTTATGGGAATGACCCTAGTAGGTAATGTCGATTCTTGATTAAACATTAAACCAAGTTTCGGATCCACGCAGTAACACTCATTTGACATTAGAGCTAAATATTTGAAGTTGAAAACAGTAAAACTTAGACAATACGCATTCGCATAAGAAGAAAAATCAGTTAACACGACTAGCATTTTGGTCTTAGGATGGATGTTTATGATTAATATCATGTGTTCCATGTTTAGCACAAGTTTTGTTAAGAGGAAATGAATTCTCGGTCCCCTGCAATTCACGTTACGGTAGCAATATACACTTCCTTTGACTTCTATAGATTTCACAGTGCTATGAAAACTTCTCCTGTCTGTTGTATTTGTATTTTAATATCTTTGTCAATACCACATCTTCCCGTGTGAGTTCCGGGGCCCCAGTGTGGGGAAAACAAGAGAGACTAACTGCCTGTATAAAAGCGTGTCGTAAAAGTCGACCAATTGGCAGATTTCTTCGAAGTCGCAGTACATCTGCCTGAGAGGCAGGGAACCAACAGTCTGCATGCAAATGAGTCAGACCTTTGAAACTGATGTGTACGCAACACTCAGTTTCTGGAACAGGACTAAAGTCCAGAAGTGGACGAACAACCAGAACTTTCCGCCGGAGTTTACAGCCGGTAAACGCGAAGAAGAAAATAAAAAAAGTACGACATCTTTTATTTCACGATGAAGATGACCAACTCTCCTCTTCTCTGACTCCAAGACATTATGCTAGCACACCATACGCACATTTTATCTATCTCATCTATTGTTAACATTCATCATGTGTTACAGATTTCCCATCTTCGTATATCTTAGCTGTTTCCCATTTCTCTGTGCTCCGCGTCGTATGAGTGGGGGTAAGTGTTTATTTAACAAGGGAAGCTGCAGACAGAGTGATCGGAGTTGGCCAACTCATCTCGTAAACTGGAGATCTCATAAACGTAAATCTTTAACGCATCTCTTTACGGTCGTATCTTTCCCGTGTCTGCCTTATCTTTAGTGGGGTTTTTCTTTTTTTAATATTAAACTGCTACAGAAATAGACAAGTTCGTAAACAAATTCAAACTACACAGTTAGCATTAAATAAAGTACACAATTTCTATCCCCGACCTCTCTCTCTCTCTCTCTCTCTCTCTCTCTCTCTCTCTCTCTCTCTCTCTCTCTGTCTCTCTCTCACTCACACACACGCAGACAAAACGCTTGCAGATAAAGTTGTCGGTATTTAAAATCTGTTACTTGAACATCGCTCTCTGTCTGTCTGTCTGTCTGTGTGTGTGTGTCTCTCTCTCTCTCTTCACTTCCTGTTATCCTCTGTGTTGTTTCTAATAATAATAGATTCACACGATAATAAAACTATAACATTCTTTCATGATGCCAAAAGACCGACACATCGTCAGAAAATATCTTATCATAACAGATGACTGAGTTTTGGGGAAAGGAAAACAGGGGAGTGGAAAAAAAAGGGGGGGGGGGGGTTGATAATTATTGGCAACAACTTTGGCATTTTTGTCTGTAGATTACAATAATAAATAAAACGCCGGCGTAGGTAGAATAGGCAACGCATGCTTGCATTATGAGATTTCATTATCTGAGCTCGCTATCTCTCGTCCGTCTTCATTACGGTTTTCTTCTTTTTTTTTTTAAACATGACTATTTGAGTTTCTTGCGAGCATCCATCAAACGGTGCGACCTGTCTGATAAAGCCAGGTAAAGAAGTTCGCGACTCTGTGAAAGCTGCAGCAAGTAGAAAAAAAGAATCCTTGATATCTGGAAAAATATTCCTGGCTTTAACAGTGCCTATCTCACTGCCGACCTACCTGTCTACATATACTTACTTCGCACTGACATACAGGTCTACTAACTAGCCTACGTACCAATATTCGCAACCACGTATCAGCCTGCCTATCATTTGTCTACACATCACTGTTCCCACTTGATGATTTAGTACGGAAGCACAGGCACATGAGTATGGGGATCTCCGGCGCCTATAGCGCCCTGACCCACTTACTTTTTTTGCAGCAGCAGTCCCCCGCCGCCATTCCAACCATGTATAAAAGCCTGCTCTCCAACCATATATAAAAGCCTGCTTTCCAACCATATATAAAAGCCTGCTTTCCAACCATATATAAACACCCGCTTTCCAACCATTTATAAACACCCGCTTTCCAACCAGATATAAACGCCCGCTTTCCAACCATATATAAAAGCCTGCTTTCCAACCATATATAAAAGCCTGCTTTCCAACCATATATAAAAGCCTGCTTTCCAACCATATATAAAAGCCTGCTTTCCAACCATATATAAAAGCCTGCTTTCCAACTATATATAAAAGCCTGCTTTCCAACCATATATAAACGTTTTTTTGTGTGTGAGAATTTGTCTATACATTAAATTTTATTTCACAATACACTGAATATTATTTCAAACATATTTTGTGGGGCATTCAATATAATAATAATATTAAACAACAAACATTATTATCATGATTACAGCACAATTGAGGCCCCCTGAGGCCCGACCCAAATAACTGTCGGGGGCCTCAAAGGGGCTAAAGATTTGTTTAACTGCGCAATAATAACTGTCATTATTACTACTGTTACTATTATTGTGCAATTAAACAATTCTTTAGACACTTCCCTGCCCTTCAATTTGGGAGTCTGGTGATCGGAGGGTGGGGTGAAGAACATACCCCCCCCCCCCCCACCAATCTTTTCTCTAAGGCTACGCTCCTGTGAGGAAGTGACACTATTTTAGTAGTCATTGAACATAACCTAGTTCGACCAAGCCTTAAGTGGGTACCAGGTGCAGTCCTGGAGAGTAAAGGCAGTCGGAATGATGCTGACCATATCATCAAACCAAGTACCGACTGTTCAATAAAATAAAGCCCTAGCCCTATATGCCCAAAACGCCTGAAGGCCTGGAAAAGGGTCCTTTACTTCTTTTACTTACTTGGAAAACAAAAACAAAAAACGAATGTGGCTTGAGGTCTGAACAACAGATCAACACCATGGCACACGAAGAGTAACCTATAAGTGCTCCGTTCTTCTTCTTACTTAAGTCTTGAGTCCGAAGAGACTCAGCTCGGTGAACAAGCTCTGTAGCACCGGCGAGGATCCTGAAATACGTTGGGTAGATTTTAAACTCAAAATTTTGCCTGGGCGGCGCCGTTAGGCTACTCTTTTCCATAACGGATTTTTTTTTAACAGGCGCAGCAATGCACACGGGCGTCCGATCTCACTACCCAGAGACGAGGTTGAATTACTAGAAGTCCAAGTCCATGTAAAAAAATCCTAGCCCTTACCGGGGATTGAACCCGGTACCTCTGGCGCTCGACACTGAGACCATGCCTCGAGACCACGCAGATTCCAAACACAAATATAACCGCGCGTGTAACGCGTAACGGCAAAGAAAAAAAAAAAACAGTAATATTGTTGCGATGTTTGGCAGAACATAAATAAATAAACAGGTGAGAATAAATTGGCTCCACGGGTAGTGCGTTATAAACATCGTCCGTGTGTTCCTCACAAGGAGACGTGAACGCTACGAAACGAATATGAGAAGTTCAGGGCACGCCTGAGTTGCTTTCTCTGAATCAGGCTTTCACGTAACGCTGCAGGTCGGCATCGCCAGGGGTCACTGACGATGGTGATAGATTACCGGCACAGCCCACGTGGAAATAAAAAATAAATACACCTTCTGTGACTGACGGAAGGCGCGGTGACGCAGTGGCTAGGCGATTGGCTGTGATTCAGAGGTCATGGGTTCAATTCTGCAACTAGGTGGATTTTTTTCAAATGGACCTAGATTACCAATTCAGCCTTATAGTGGGATATTTTCTGAGAGAGTAAAGACAACCGAAGTAATACTGATCATTAAATCATATTCCCCTTCGCCAAGACTTAACAAGGGTATCACTCCTCCCCCACCCCAATTTCATTACGACACGAAGAAGAAGAAGAAGAAGAAGAAGAAGAGAAGAAGAAGAAGAAGAAGAAGAAGAAGAAGAAGAAGGAGGAGGAGGAGGAGGAGGAGGAGGAGAAACGCAGATCGACCTGTCAGCAAACATCTGTAGTTAAGCATTTGGCAAACTGTGTATATGACGGCTACCTACAGAATATCGAAAACACATGCACCTAACTTGGAGTGAGAGAGAGAGAGAGAGAGAGAGAGAGAAGGGGGTAAATAAACAGAGAGAGAGAGAGAGAGAGAGAGAGAGAGAGAGAGAGAGAGAGAGGGGGTAAATAAACAGAGAGCAGATGAAGACCAAGGGAGAGAGAATATTATGCTTCTTTTTCAGCTTTAAAGGGGCGGTAAGTTGACAAGTAAATGAGCACCAGAAAAGCACAGGATATAAGAAGAACTGTAAGACCATCGACCACAGAAAGTGTTAGTGACTCGCTCCATTCGCCCTTCTGAAGATGCAACTGGTACTTCACAAGTTAATTAATCTCACAAACGTCGATAGGGAGCTGCGTGGTCTCGAGGCATGGTGTCCGCCTCGGGTGGTATAAGTTCCGGGTTCAATCACCGATAAGGGCTGGGATTTGTTCACGTGGTCTCTGGGTAGTAAGATCGGACGCCCGTGTGCATTGTTGCGCAAGTAAAAAATCCCCTGGCAGTTGGAAATCGAAAATAATAGCCTAAAGGCGCTGCCTGGGCAAAATTTGGAGCTACAAATCTACCCAAAGTATTTCAGGATCCTCGCCGGTGCTACAGAGACTTATGAGTCAGAAGAAGAACAGAGCACTTATGGGTGCGATAATGTTGATTCGTTGTTGAAAACCTCAAACAGACGTCGATAGTCGAAGTTACAATATCATTGCAAACGAATCACCTTATAGTTGTTCTGTCCCTGTTGCAGTGGAAATCAAACAAGACTGGGGAGAAAGGTTTGCACACAATGGCAATATAACCGCCATATAAACAACTTGTATCCCTCCCTCCCTCAACCTTCCTAATGCCGCGACCTTTTAATAATACAGTTTCTCATGTTGTGGTGAGCCCCCAACCATACAATTATTGTCGTTGCTACTTCATAACTTCAGTGAATATGTGTTTTCCGATGGTCTTAGGCGATATATGGGAAACAAAGGGCCACGACCCACATGTTGAGAACCGCTGCTATAGAACACACCACAACCTTGTCGCATGATGTCAACGTTAATCAGATCATTCACAAAACACATTTGCTTTCAACGCTTTCAATCTCTAGGACACTAACACACACATAGAGAAAGAGAGGGGCAGAGAAAGAAAGAAAGAAAGAAAAAACAAGAAAGAAAGAAAGAAAGAAAGAAAGAAAGAAAGAAAGAAAGAAAGAAAGAAAGAAAGAAAGAAAGAAAGAAAGAAAGAAAGAAAGAAAGAAAGAAAGAAAGAAAGAAAGAAAGAAAGTAAGTAAGTAAGAAAGTATCACCTATTGCTAATATGGTCGCTACATTCACGCCATTTCCCAAGTGGCACAACCGCTGTTGCATGATGTATACGTTATTCAGATCATTCACAAAACACATTTGCTTTCCATCTTTAGGACACTAACACACACATAGAGAAAGAGAGGGGCAGAGAAAGAAAGAAAGAAAGAAAAAAAGAAAGAAAGAAAGAAAGAAAGAAAGAAAGAAAGAAAGAAAGAAAGAAAGAAAGAAAGAAAGAAAGAAAGAAAGAAAGAAAGAAAGAAAGTAAGTAAGTAAGAAAGTATCACCTATTGCTAATATGGTCGCTACATTCACGCCATTTTCCAAGTGGCACAACCGCTGTTGCATGATGTATACGTTATTCAGATCATTCACAAAACACATTTGCTTTCAATCTTTAGGACACTAACACACACATAGAGAAAGAGACGGAGAGAAAGAAAGAAAGAAAGAAAGAAAGAAAGAAAGAAAGAAAGAAAGAAAGAAAGAAAGACAGTCTCACCTATTGCTAATATGGTCGCCACATTCATGCCATTGCCCAAGTGGCACAACCGCTGTTGCATGATGTAAACACCACTTGCCAGTTCACACAACCAGCTGCCTCCGACCTACAGAACACAGGCCGTGGCACTTACTTGCCAGGGTTCTCTAATGTCTGACAGCCACATTTAATTAACACCCATAAACAGGGAAATATTTTCCCTTCCGTCCCAAGAGAACGGTGTTTTTATCTATACGCAATTCCCTAAAATAAACAAACAATACGATTTTGCGGGAGTTCTTTCCCCGTGGCAATAAAACATTCAATTTGCTGTAAACCCAACAGTCGCCAAGCTGGCATTACGCTCTCAACTCCGCCTGTATTTGGATGCTGTTACTTGCCCCAGGAAGGCTAAACCAGGGCATTAAATGACTGCAGAAGTCGGATGTGTCGACCGAAGGACAAAATATCGCAGCCATGTTGTAAAACGGACACAACGCATTTACATCTGTGGATGGACGCAGCAGAAGAAGTAGAACAATGAACTGCCTGTCTTCATGTGGATTCCTAGGACTTATTCTGTGGTTAGGGGGAAAAGAGGGTGGGGTTGGGGGAGGGGGGGGGGGGAGAGAACAGACCCACTGCCTCTCTAACAATAATTAACAGAGAGAGAACCATTAAGGCCGTTAAATATTATAAATTAATAAAGTAACAGAAAATGTATTGATTGGCACTTATAGAAAGAAGTGTCTCTAACAAGCGTGGCGTACACAGCGACTAATCAGGGGAGTAAACTTAATAAACTGCCTTTCCTGGTGTGGACTCCGAGACCCTATTCTGTGGAGGGGGATATATATAATTAACATAGATACAATGTATTGTTCGTTACTCATAGAAAGAGGCAGAAAGACAGAAGGGCACACTAAACAACAATTGAAAGCTATAGTCACCGTGCCGGAAATCGAACCTGTCACCTCAAGACGACGTGTATGCCCCGCTATGGAAACAAGCGTACTAAGAACACAATCAACTAGGTAGCCCCTTATAAAGGTGTCTTCGTTGGCATGTCTGTCTATCAGCTTGAGATCCACAACTACTGGTGGGGGAGGGGGGCGCACTGCCTCCCTAACAGGCCTGTCATCCAAGGCGACCAATTAGAAGTCAGAGTCCATCTTCCTGAAAAGCAAGGAACCAAGACTCTACAAACAAATAAGCCAGCTCTGTAAAATGGATGTGCAAGTGACGCGTGCGAAATGCTCGCTTGATGCACCGCACACTGTGTTTACGTTCAATAATGAACTTCCCTTTCATATACCCATATTTTGGCACACAACAGCAAGCCAAACCCAAGTTCTGCAACACGACCACAGTATAGAAGTGGACAAATAACCATAACTTTCCGCCAGGGTTAACGTCAAGAAAAAGAAGAAAGAAGAAGGGGAAGAAGAAGAAGAAGAAGAAGAAGAAGAAGAAGAAGAAGAAGAAGAAGAAGAAGAAGAAGAAAAGATAAATAAATGAGTAAATGAATTGCCTGGCACGAGAAAAGGATACAATAATTGATTTTTCCTTGTCTCCCTTTAACTACCTTATCGAAGAAGAGGGGTAGATTTAGCGATCTTTCTGTGTGATTTGTCGAATGCCTTGGTAGACGCTGATTGCTATTTTTTCAAGGCTGTTCTAGATGCTGTCGCTCCATATCCAGCGCCGTCTTCCCCGTGATCTGTGTTTATTATATTCATGTATGGCGGCAGTGGGTACAACGGAATTCTAACCAGACAACCAAACGCTCTCACCTTTTATTACATAACTTAACCCATGATCTGTTAGGAGACGTAGGGGTGTATGGATGGAATCATTAGCACACACAAGCCGCCATCTATCTGTGTCTTCCGATTCAGGAATAAGTGTTCACTTTACATTTTACCGTTCTGCGATCATCGCACATCAGAAATGACCATAAGTGCTCCAAACGCCTCCTGAGTATGCACCCAAGTGTCTGAAGCAAACAATTCCTAATCTGTTTGGGTGATGTAACGACAAGTAGTTCCCGAATGGTTTTTCTGTCTCGGGGCTCCAATTAGTATACCCAGGGTATGCAGTCTATTCAGTGAAAAAAAATTATTTTCCACAAAACTGAAAGCCTCCCAGCGTTTAGTCTCTCACGGGACATTATGTCTCTCCTGTCCATACACGGCCCATTCCAAATAGTTGCACTGCCAGCCAGGGTGTCTGCTCTCTAATTGCCTTTAACACCAGCAAGACCTGGGACACAAATAAAGGTGATTTTGAGAAAAACTGCGTGCTGTATCAGATAAGAGCCACTGTTCCCATGGGTAACCCCATCTTGACCTTCTGTAGCACGCTGACCGAGTCGCTGAGCAAACATGCACTGATGAACTCCCCAAGTCCTGTTATTGGGTTCGGCCTGAAACTGATTTCTAATTTCCCTATTGTCATCCCCTAGGCTATTTTCTAATACCGCTCACCATTGTTACGATTTTGGGTGCATTAGTTCTCTTGAGTGTCAACGACAGACACTGGGATACAAATAATATCTACATATAACAGAATGAGTTAAAGTTATAACACGACACAGATCGTGCCGGCAAAGCTCGCACTACTATCTAAACCAGTGATTCTCAACCCTCCTAGTGCCGCGACTCTTTAATGCAGTTCCTCATGTTGTGGCGACCCTTTAATATAGCTCCTCGCGTTGTGGCGACTCCCAGCCATACCATTATTTTCTTCGCTGCTTTATAACTTCAATAAATATGTGTTTTACGATGGTCTTTGGCGCCCCCGGTGAAAGGATCGTTATCCACAGGTTGAGAACCGCTGATCTAAAAGGTATGCATTAAAGTTTCAGAAGTCTTGCCCAGCTTTAGAAATCTGTAACCCAGTAACGACTCGGTGTGAGTTGTTGAAATCTGGCACCCAAGATGTTAAAAATTATGTCCCCCTTTGTGTGTGTGTGTGTGTGTGTGTGTGTGTGTGTGTGTGGTATGAATTGTTTGCTGTTGATGAAAAACAGATACCGATTCACGCAAACAATCAGCTTGCTTCCAGCTGAGTAATAGGAAACTTTCAAAACATCAAAACGCACGCGTGTCACAAGCATTTCACTCTCAGGTGGTTATCTCCAGCATTAGTCTTCCGTGAGTTGCGAATTTTTAATTGTATGCCGGATATGCTATCAAAATTATTACCATGCATCACTGCACATATGAATGTATTTCCAAACAATCTCCAGGCCTGTGTCAATTACTGTATATTCTATTTTTAAGGAGTTTAGAAATTATTAGTTAAACACAGATCAAAGAAATGTGCCACTTTAGGAAAACAGCAGCATCTGTGCAACTGAAAATTATACAATCATAAGGACACGGAAATCTAAGGTCATACGCAAAACCGTAAAAGGGTGTTCAAGATTTTTGTTAAAATGTGAGGCCAAGAGTCGTAAAACACACTATAGATTGTTGTTACCTGTTTGTAAAAAGAAAGGGTTGAGTTACAACAAGAATTCAATAGGCGATTTCCACATTGTCCTTTTTCTTCTAAAGAACAAAAAAGAAAAAGAAAAAAGAAAAGAAAAACAGTTCGTTATTAGAAAGAGTCAAACTTATGAGTTCCCTTACAGTTTACATCCATGTTCTTCAATCAGTGATCTATGGACCAGAAACAGTCTGCAGACGTTTGATTGCGGTTCGCCAAAAGTGTTCGCCCAATCACAGTGCGGCTGCAGTGGAAAATTAACGGAGAAATTCATCAATAAATCGCATTGGCGTGCATTGCTTCACAGTCACGTATATACGATTATCTACCTCCAAACAGCACAACATTGTATTTTAAACAAGACTCCAAACACTCAAGCACCCCCCCCCCCCTCCCCCACTGTTTCTTTGTGTCGGCGCCCTGGTCTTGTGTACAATGAGTTCAAAGTAAACCGTCGATTGAAATGAAGGAGTTAAAACTACGGTGGGAAAGAGGAGAAGTGTGGTCTTAGGGGGTCGAGATAAAACACGCGCGTACTGCAGCAGCTTGTAGTGGGTCCTACGGCCTGGTGCCGAGTTCCGCGATAGGGCAGGTAATGGGTAACTCCAATCACAGCTTGCGACTTTGAACAGACTTGGTGTTTTCCGTGGAGTTCTGCCGTTAGCTTGTCGCTCGTTGAAGATCAGCGATCTCTTTATATATTATGTAAGTATACGAATCCATGTGTTAGCCTCCATTCACACCTCTAGCGTGTTTATTACTTAAACTTAAGTATACCGAATCCTGTATATCCCCGATCATGAAAATATGAAAAGCAATAAACGATAACCATTCATTCTTCCCGTGTGTAACTGAAATGCTATTTTTCCAATGCGACGCCTGTGACAGATACGGCATATGATGGTATAGTCAGTTCCAGAAGTTGTGCCTTACTCTAATTTGCAACTTAGTAACCTATAGTTGAAAGTTGTTGAAATTTGGCAGGCAACGTGTTAATAATCTTGTCATTGTAAGATTTTTTTAAAATGTAAACAAACACCCAGTTTTCATTTTGCCTTATTTGCAGTATATGAAAAGCAGACACCGATTCAAAACAAACATTTAATTCCGTAACGTGTACTTTTCAAAACATTAAACTACATGCGTTCCACTCTCATCTGGTCACTCGGACACTAGCTTCCCGTGAGCTGTGGACTTTTTATTGTGTGCGGGATAGGTATTTAAAAAATCGCCATGCATCGCTGCACGTGTGAACTAATTTCCAAACATCTCCCCTCCTGTGTCGATTTGTGTATATTCTATTATTTAGAGTTATACAAATTACTGGTCAAACAAAGACCACACAAATTCACCTCTTTAACTCTTTGTGGACGCATCGCAACTTTAGTGGCTTCTGAATCCAACAAGTTTGGACGAACAGCCACTTAAATGGCTCCACACTATAATACTGTTTCGTTTGCTAGGAAAATGAATTTGTATATACATGTTTTGAAAAACTATAATTAGCAAAAAGAAGTGTAATCGTTTTCCAAGCATTTTTTGTTTGTTCTTAATTAACTCAGTGTGATACAATTTTTATGTGATTTTTCAGAAAAATGATAAGGGAAAAAGTCTAGAACTGTCCATACTGCTGCTGCCGTTGTTGAATGTAAGCCAGATAGTGACAATAGCCTTGATATTATGATTAACAACGCAAGCGCCAAAACTATCGACAATAATATCAGTTAGGATGAAGCTGAACAAAATATTTCAATCGGACCATACCTTTTTCGATTTGCTGTGTCCGAAATTCGGCTGCTGTATAATTTGATATGACATACACAAATAGACATAAAATCCCAAATATTTGAAATTAACTGTTCACATTATGCACACTATGAAAAAAAAAAAAAAAAGACCAGCTGATGCATAATTGCCAAATCTGTCAAACGGTTGTGCATGCAAAACTCAAGTTCTGGAACAAGAATGAAGTACAGAAGTGGCCGAACACTTTCCGCTGGAGTTTACAGCCGGTGAACGCGAAAAAGAATTAGTTGTGTATTTTTTTAAAGCCAAAAACATAAAATTAGTTAAGTATGGAGAAATGTTACAATTCTGGTTTATTAAACAGTGGGAATTTTTTTTTAAAGCTAAAAACGTAAATAATTATTATGTGCGTTAAAATGTTATTATTCTGAATAATTACCGTTTTAAACAGAAAATATAACAAATGATTCATCTTATCTTGACCCCTCTGGTACACTGC
>CAJHNH020005915.1:0-16613 GCA_905116865.2 Candidula unifasciata | reverse complement strand
GACTGGAAAGATAAGGGAAAAAGAGGGGGGAGGCAAACCGAAAGGGGGTAAAGGGGGGGGTGGCTGCGGGGTGGCACGGTGGAATATCATCCATGAAACTGACCCGGGGGATGGGGGCCCCGAGAGCTGGGGGTTTGAAAGGAAACGTCTATCCCAATCGCCAGGGCACGTGGTGAGGGATGCGATGAGACTAATGGGGGGCCCTGATATGAGGGTAAGATGATGATGTTTTTACCTTAGATTATCGCCCTTATCACGAATAGAGGAATTTTCTGATATTCCTAAGGGCCAAAAATTTCGGGGGGGGCATTGACCTATAAACGGAAAATTTCACCCCAAAATGAAAATTTTCCCAAAAACTGAGCCCCAAAACCCCTTTTTGAAAAAAACAGAAATGGATGGGAAGGGTTCTTAGAAAAAGAGGGGGGCCCGAAACCCCTTGCAAACGGGGGAAAGGGCGGTTTATAAAGGGAAAACGGTGGAGAGCAAATTTCTGAAAAGGGAAAACGTTCCCTTTATGAGCTAGGGTTTTCCCTGCGTGAAACGTTTTTTGGCGACGTCTGCAAGGTATCTCCCTTGTGATGACCGTGAAATAATTTAAAAAAAAAAAAAATTTGGATTAAAAACTATCGGATTTTATGATTTATGTCAAGATCATTTTCAAGGTAGTTATGTTTAAATTAAACGATGTTATGATACTGTTTGGGTTTCTTTTTAGGTTTGATCACTATTCTTAAAATTAAAGTTTGTCTGTTATATATGTGTATTCACCTATTTTATACTTACTTATCCCTTTAAAAAATAATTAAATCCAGATCAAAAATGTAAAGATTTATGCGTTTATAAAAGTCTAAAACTTATGAAAGGTATAGTGGGATTAAAACTTGGGGATGAAGTGGTGGTGGGGATGATGATAATTAGGCATTCTAAAAGTTGATCAACCCATCTGTAGAAATTGCTGTCCTGTTCTAATGTTTAAATTGTTTTATAGGTTTTTATACTTTTTTTTCCTAAACCCCCTATGTTTTGGGCCTGTCTTTTACAGACAGTCGACCGTGGCTTTGTAATACACAAAAAGGGGAAAAAAAAACAGACGAAAAAATAAATTATTGCAGCCCAGAGGAATCAAAAAACTAATCTTAAGCAGGTTTTTTTTGTGAAAAATCCCTAGTCAGGGGGGTGTGTTGTGTTTGTGTGTTTGTGGTGTTAAAAAAAACTCTTTGTCAGGTGTGTGTGTGTGGGTTTTTGTTTTGTGTGGTAAAAAATCTTAGTCAGTGTGTAAAATGTTTGTGTGTGGGGGAGAAAAAAAACTCTATCAGGTTTGGGTGTGGTTTTTGTGTTTTCCCCGCGCGCGGTGTGTGTTGTGTGTGTGTGTGGTGAAGATCTTAGTCAGGGGTGTTGATCCCACAAAAAATTTGACCGGGGGAACCCGTCATTTTTTACACGGGCACAAAAACAAAAAAAAGACCGTTTATTTAAAGGGCTAAAAGTTATCTCGTGCATTCCCAAAAATTGTCGGACCACACGCATGCCGGGGTACATTCACCTGGGTGTTCTTTGCTGCCCCCGCATTACCCTTTTTGCCAATTTGGGTGTTTTACATCCCGAATTAGATTTTTTCATTGCATTTAATGGCGTTTTTTACGTTTTAGATTTGGAGTTTTTTTCTAAAGTTTTTTTATTTTATAAATTTATCAATTTTAAATAAAAAACCCCGGTTTAAATTTTTACCTCTTTAAAAGCTATCTTTAGAATAAAAAAAGGCCTGATTTAAAAGTAGGAAAAAGGGGTTCCCCTTTTCAGCTCCCCGATGGGGGATTAAAAGAATTTTGGACAGCTAAAGATACTGAGTCATTCTGGAAACTTCATCATAAAACTAAATTTATCCTGTGGATCTTGTTTTAAAGGGAGACTTCATAAAGATAGGGACAGGGTTCAAAAGGGAAATCATTAGTTAGTTAGTTAGTTAGTTAGTTTGGGGTTTTCCTCATTTCACCCGGACATGTCCATAGGTGCTAAAATCCTCCCCCCAGTATGGAAAACCCCCAAAGTCCGATGGGTAAAAGTTTCCGTTCTATGTGATTTAAACCCCAATTTTTCTGGCGTAGCTGGTAGATGCGTCCGTTTTTGCTGTGCCGATCTTAATTCCCAAGTCTGCCATTCTGGCGAGTGTGATGTGGATCACTGTTTTACACCAAAAGTCGTCATATCCTTTCATTCTCTAGAGGGCATTGATATATCAAGCATTGACATAGGCTTGACCGTCGGTAGTGATAAGCAGATCCAGCAAGTCAGCTCTTTCATATTCCATCGAAGACTGCGTGTCCGGACCCAAAAATAAAGGTGACTCCACGGACAGTGGACTCTGTTAATGATTAAGCCATTGTCTTCGCACTGAACTTGCCTGAACCTCCGGATACACTCATGAATCACTGAGTATACACACGCGGGTGTATTTTTGTGTTTCAAGCCAGGCAAGCGCTTGTGTCACTGCCATCACCTCCATCATCACCGTATAAACGTTGAATAAGACTGGTGATAGCGGTGATTCCTGTGGCAAGCCTGGACATATCGTTTGCGGTTCTGAGGATCAGCTACCACATCTTAGTACAATCTTTCTCTGGAACAGGACCGCAGCAATCTGCAGGCGCCACCGTGCTTGCCTGTTCGCGTTCTCCTTGTCCGTCTACGGGTTGTTTTGAATTGGTAAATAGTCGCCATCGGACGTCGAATACACCCTGAGGGAAGTCTAAACTCACGTGCATGTACTCCATTGCACGGTTCAGACCCCATTCAGATGAAACTTTCACATTATACGTGAGCGAAAATAGCTAATTTGCGCCATTCGCCTCAACGGACGAAAAAGCGTACCGCCATTGTGGCTGTTTACACCGGAACTCCATAGGGTAAGTCATATCAATTGCTATGTAATTTGTGACTCTTTTCCATTTGGATGTTTTTTTTTTCCCTAGATGTTTTTCATGCAAATTTAGATGTTGTTAGATATTTTCAACTCCGTTTTTGTCAAAGAAATGTGGCAACACTACGCATTACCAGTTGCGACTTCGAGCTAGCACTGGTAAGGGGTGCTGCTTCAAAAGATGTTTAGTCACTGCTACAAAACTACGTAGAATTTAACAAACGTAAAGAAAATTATGCATTGAATTGATCAGATTCTCAAATTCTTCTCGTTGTTTTCTGATAGATATTAGAATTGGATACAGTAGAGGGTGGGCAGACAGACATGGGGAGGGATAGAGATAAAGCAAGACGAGTAAACAGGTATATGATTAGAGGGACAGACACACAATAGGCAGACAGGCTGCTGGGAGCATCGAGGGTGGGTGGCTAGACCGACAGAGAGACAGACAACCAGAGAGACAAACATCCAGACAAACAGACGGAAAGACAGACAAGGTAAATACAAATACATAAAGACAGACAGATAATAGACTGTCAGACGGTCGGACGAACGGATAGACAGACAGACACACAAATAGATAGATGGATAGATGGATAGATAGATAGATAGATAGATAGATAGATAGATTAGATAGATAGATAGATAGATAGATAGATAGATAGATAGATAGCATAGATAGATAGATAGATAGATAGATAGATAGATAGATAGATAGATAGATAGATAGATAGATAGATAGATAGATAGATAGATAGATAGATAGATAGATAGATAGATAGATAGATAGATAGATAGATAGATAGATAGATAGATAGATCAGATAGATAGAAGATAGATAGATAGATAGATAGAAGATAGATAGATAGATAGATAGATAGATAGATAGATAGATAGATAGATAGATAGATAGATAGATAGATAGATAGATAGATAGATAGATAGATAGATAGATAGATAGATAGATAGATAGATAGATAGATAGATAGATAGATAGATAGATAGATAAGATAGATAGATAGATAAGATAGATAGATAGATAGATAGATAGATAGATAGATAGATAGATAGATAGATAGATAGATAGATAGATAGATAGATAGATAGATAGATAGATAGATAGATTGGAGCTACAGTTAGAAGATGTTATTGATGGTAGTGGGAGTTGATGAAACCTAATTCTGACAAATAAAGGGAGATAATCCACATTTATACAAGGGAGTATTTGTAAAATATATATTTTGAAATGATGGGCAAATTGCCTATAACCTAACTAACTAGTCATCATCTTTTGGGATGAAGTTTTTTTTTTTTTTTTGTTATTTTGAAGCCCCACCCTGGTTCTTGCCGGGCCGCTATACAGCGCGGCCCATAAATATGGCCTAATGGCTGAACGCGGTTTACGGGACCACTCCACAGGTGATTCTCATCCAAATAGTGACTCTGTGTCATCGGGTGTTTATGTGCTTGTGTGATGACCTAGTGGGGTAAAATATACTACTACCTCTACTACAAAATGCCCATAAACACCTCCAATAATAGGACGCAATTTTTCGTTAATCAAAGCTCCACCCGGCTTCAGTCAGGGCCCTAATATAACTTAACGGTTGAGTGGGGTTTCTGGGACTTCTACCTCCAAACATAAAATTATTTTCCTTGCGACTTCATAACTTCAATAATTATGTGTTTATCGATAGTCTTAGGCGACCCCTGTCAAAGAGTCGTTCGACCCCCAAAAAGGTCGCGACCCAGAGGTTGAGAACCGCTGAGATAAACTGATCCTCATATAATTCAATTCCTAGACAATCGTTTGTGTGATCAGTTAAAAGACAAAGAAGGTGAGTGTCGCTGTGGCGAGGTGGTCGAGGGTTTGATTCACGCTCTGAAGGACGTCGGTTCATTTCACGGCTTCGCCGTTCATTTCACGAGTATAGTTTTTAGATATATCCTTGAGGATTGTCACCGGAGCTACGAAGTTAGTGTTTTGTGAGGGACTCTCGGTGGGCGTCTAGCCGTAAGCGATGAAATTCGATGCGATAAAGTCGATCCGCTCAACTTTAACCTTCCAAGAGAAGATGGCACATCATAATGAGAAACAGACCGATCGAGGGAACTTCACTTTCAAAATATCACAAACTGGACACGCAGGCCAGTCTTACATTGGGTTCTTGCAAACACTCATCTTTCACACAGCACACAGAATTATCAAATAGGCACTTTAATGGGAAACAAATCTGCTGAGGAAACAAGGTCTAAAGAACTCCTTAGACTGACTTTTTACCCCACCAGGACATCGCACAAGCGATACACACCCGACGACACAATGTGCCACTATGTGGGTGAGGATCACCGTGGAGAGGTCCCAGAAACCGCCTTCAGCCTTTAGGCAATATTTATGGCCAGGCTATATTGCGGCCCCTGGCAAAGCCAGAGTAGACCTTCAAATAACAAAAAATGTCATCCGAAGAGAGACAAGGAGCACTACTGAAGTAAATATATATCTCCTCCTTAGACCAACGTTACAGGAAACTGCACAACATCCTAGACTTAATTTTATGCATGATATCAAAAGAAAAAGAAAATTAGTAACCACGGAAATAAGATGTCTGAGAAGAGCTGTAGGAGTGACCATAAGAGATAAGATCAGGAATGAGATCATAAGAGAACAAGTCGGCACAGAACCAATTCTGGATTACATACAAAGACAGCAAGTGAAATGGTTTGCCCACTTAGAGAGAATGCCTTGTGACACCATACCATACAAAGCATTCATGGAAAGAGAAGAAGGACGTAGAGCACGGGGTAGACAAAGAACAAGATGGAAGGATAACATCAGAGAAACTCTACAACAGCACGATTTGCCTATGGTCGAGGCAGCCAGAAGAGCTAGAAACAGAACCTTATATCTCCCTCGACACCCACAGCGGTAAAAGAGGAAGTGAAGAAGAAGAAGAAGATCAAAAGGTTTGCACAGGAAAGAACGCAATGGAGAATTATACTGTTATGTATCAGAATATCAGAATGCTGCTGACTGCATCTGAAAGCGTTGATCGATTTTTTTTTTTATTTTTAATTTAAATGTAAAACACACATTGTTTCAAAAACCAGAACTATAAATCGCTAAGGGAGATAATATTTAAATTATTTTAATTCCAATAAGAAACACTTAGTTTAATTATCGCCCTTCTCTCTAAATTTTTTTAAAAGACATTTATCTCCTTCTGTTTGAAATGAAACGTAGGTGCAATAGAACATTAACATTCAACAAATATCTCCAAAGTAGTTGAAATGCAATAATTAAATTATTTTTTTTTTTTTAATTTTGTATAATTTGTCAGATGCAAGTCAGATTTGGCAACCATCACTAGCAAATTACTTTACGTGTGCTATAACTTTTCGTCCTTCTTAGGACGTTATTTTTTGTTATTTGAAGCCCCACTCTGGCTTTTGCCAGGGGCCGCAATATAGGCAGGTCATCATTATGGCCAAATGTCTGAACGCGGTTTCTGGGACCTCTCCACGGTGATCCTCATCCGCATGGTGGCACTTTGTGTCATCGGGTGTTTATCGCTTGTGTGATGTCCTGGTGGGGTAAAAAATCCAATCCAATCCAATCCAAATTACTTTACTTTTTATCTACTGTCCCGATACGAAATTTTTTTTTTATTTGAAGACCCACCCTGTCTTTTTCCAGGGGCCGCAATATAGGCAAGCCATTAATATGGCCAATTGCCTGAACGCGGTTTATGGGACCTCTCCACGGCGATCCTCACCCACATGGTGGCACATTGTGTTATCGGGTGTTTGTCACTTGTGTGATGTCCTCGTGGGGTAGAAATTCAGCCAGTCAAACTCAATACTTCCCGTCCTTTTTAGGACGAAATTTTTCGTTATTTGAAGCCCTACTCTGGCTCTTGCCAGGGGCCGCAATATAGCCTGGCCATAAATATGGTCTAATGGCTGAACGCTGTTTCTGGGACCTCTCCACGAGTGATCCTCATCCACATGGTGGCACTTTGTGTCATCGGGTGTTTATCGCTTGTGTGATGTCCTGGTAGGATAGAAAAGTCAGTCAGTCGAAACTCAATTTTTCGTTATTTTGAAACCCTACCTTGGCTGTAGTCGGGGGCCCTAATATAACATAATATAACATAATATAACATAATATAACATAATATAACATAATATAACATAATATAACATAATATAACATAATATAACATAATATAACCTAATATAACATAATATAACGGGTGAACGGGGTTTCTGGGACCTCTCCGCGGATGATCCTCATCCGAATGGTGGCACTTTATGTCACAGGCTGCTTATAGCCTAGTGTGATGTACTAGTGCGGTAAAAAGTCAGTTATTTTATTTCAAATTTTTTTTAATTTTGTCTCAAACATTCACAAACAAATAATAATATTTCAGTGGCTATGTAAACTGAAAAAAAAAATCGTTCAAGTGATAGTAGCTTTTTCTTTCCTCTTCTTCGCCTGCGTTAAAAATGCTGTTGACACCCTGTATTGTGGTTTACAGCTCAGATTTCAGCATATACTTAAGTAAATACTTGCTTGTTAAGGAACAGTTGGTCTATTATTGTTTAACTCGAAAATAGGTAATTCAAAAGACAACCCCCTCATAATTACACACATGTACACATTAGCTCGCTTCTGATTGGTCGGCCTTTAGCTTACTCCACTACTGACTGGTCGGACTCTAGCCATCTGACTTTCACACAAGGTCACGGGGCTATTCCGCACTGGCGATGATATCGTGTGTTGTATATGTCCCCATGCCAGAGCTTTTAACCCTCCAAAAACATTTAAAGACTGGGTCTAACACAAAACCCTTCTAGAGAGTGATAAAATCTATGTCATAGTCAGTCTCTTTTTCGGAATAAAAACGTAAATGCCACACAACAACACACCGTCACACCCATTACCTTGACCATGGTAGACTAGTCCAACAAACTTATCAATGAAACTGACCTACTATTTGTGGGGAGACCAACGTTTGTTTAACCCGAAAATGGGATCCTGAAAACCGGCACGGGGAAATTACGTTCACAAAAGCATATTAACTTTTTTGAGGAAATGCCACACGTGCATTTATTACCACATATAGAAGCTCTCTTGTTAAACAAGTGTGTATAAATATCACATTATTTATGTATTTTTCACGTACTGCTATTCAGCACATTATAATAATGAGTTTATTATTATTACTGCTCACGTTAACAAGGCTCTCACCCAGGGCTTGTTGTATCCATGATGGTGCCTTATGTCTATGATCCAGTGCGCCTTCCGCAAATATTTAGGAGGAAAATAACAGACCTTCTGTCCCTAAGATGTGTTCGTAAAAGGCGATTAGGAGTTTGCTGAATTCGGCAACCTATCTGTAATTCATAACCACCAGCCACCCTATTTATGACAATCTCAGATGGTGATGATGATTGCGGTGTTGGTGATAATGATGACGATGACTACTAAAACCACATAGCACGAACTTTAGGGAAAAGGAAATGTATGTAGTAGTAGATAGGCAACCATCAGTTACTGGGGACTATGGAGTTGTGCCGCTAGTTCTGGGAACAGTGTCTACCATGACTGTAAAGTTCAATACGGGAGTGACAGTCCCTGCCACATAGTCCACATAACAACGTTGATAACGCCGTCTTTCTAAGGCTGGGTTTCTCTCAGACGTCTCCTCTCTATAGCTTGTTGTGTTAGGCCTCTTTCAAACTGCGACAGTCCGTCTTTCACTGGCTGCCTCCAATGGAGTCGGTAGGCAGTTGATCTCCCCTAAGTGTCTATGCCAGTGTTGAAATCTTTCAGGTCGCGTTTGCATCTGATTTCTCCCAAGTGGCTGTGCCAATGTGATCTTTCACTTCGCATTTGTATGTGTACTTATTGCGTAGATTTGGCTTTCCTGTAGGTCTTTTTCCTATTGCCAGTTCACCCTACAAGGCATTCTTTAGAATGAGACCGGTTCTCCATGCGAAAGACATGTCCCAACCAACGGAGGTGTCTTTGCTTCAGTAGAAAGCACATTGTATTCCTGCGCTTGTTGACTACACATCCATTCTGGACAAAGTCTCGCCATGATATTCTACAAGAGTGCGTCTCATAGAGAGCACGTGAAAGGTATTCAGTCCTGTGTTTTTCTTGAATGTCTATACATTCCAAATAACTTGAAAGAACAAAATATATCGGCGAAAAGACCAGACGGTCTAAAAACAAATTTTCAGGGTTTGAGATTTTAAGCAATGGATCAACATTATGGCACACGGGTAGTAACCCATAAGTGCTCCATTTTTCTTCTAACTCAAGTCTGAGTCCTAAGAAGCTCAGCACAGTGCACAGGCTCTGTAGCACCGGCGAGGATCCTGAAATACTTTCGGTAGATTTGTAACTTAAAATTTTCCCCGGGAAGCGCCGTTAGGCTACTCTTTTCGATTTTTAACGGTCAAGGGATTTTTTACGTGCGCAACAGTACACATGGGCGTCTGATCTCACTACCCAGAGACCAGGGAGAATTACTAGAGGTTCAAGTCCACGTGAAAAAATGCCAGCCTTTACTGGGGGCTGAATCCGGAACCTTTAGCACTCGAGGCGGACACCATGCCTCGAGACAACGCAGCCAAATAAAAAAAAATAAAAAAAGGCAGAAACGGGTAACCGATACCCTATGTTTACAACTCATGTCGACAAATACATTATGTTTACAATTAATGTTCAAAGGCAAAAGGTAAATGTGGTTTTTCCTCGTTGACTTACTATACAGGACGAAAGTCTGAGATGAAAGGTGTCTATCTAATTCGAAACAGCCAGGTATTTATCGCAACTGCAGATATTCTACAGTGTCTTGCCGACTGACGTGGGCGATTATGCCTCACAACAATCTGCGATCCGCAGCTGCATCATTTTGTGAGAATCTTCTCGCGCTGTCTTCCTCTGTCTCTTTTTCCACAGATCTTTCCAGTGGTCACAACATGTTCCATTTTCTCTCTTCCCATAATATTACCCCAAAAAATTGTATCTCTTTTTGATGTTTGTGATAACTTGTCTTCGAGCACTCGCCTCTTTCAAAACATCTGGGCTGCTCTTCCTGTGTATGTATGAGTGTTTGCATGGGTAACTGTATAAGATTGTGTGTGTCTGCTTGTGTGTGTCTGCCTGCGTGTGTGCGTGTCACTATGTGTGTCTGTGTATGCGTGTGACTGTGTGTGTCTGTGTGTCCCTGGATGTTTCTGTGGGTGTGCCTCTGTGTGTATGAGTATGTGTATGTGTGTTTGAGTGTGTCTTCGTGTAGGTGTCTGTGTGTTTGTCTGTGCGTGTGTCTGTGGTCATGTTTGTGTTTGTCTATGTTTGTCTGTCCATGTTTGTCTGCGTTTGTGTATGTCTTCGTGTGTGCGTGAGTGTGTGTCTGCCTGTGTGCCTGTATATGTGTGTGTGTGTTTGTGTCTGTGTATGTGTCTGCCTATGTATGTCTGCCTCTGTGTCTGTGTGTGTGTGACTGTGTGTGTGTCTCTCTCTCTCTCTCTCTCTCTCTCTCTCTCTCTCTCTCTTTATGTGTATTTGCGTGTGTTTACGTGTTTGTGTGTGTGGGCGTGTCTGTTCGTGCGTGTATATGTCTGTGTATAAGTCTGTAAATGTATGTGTGTTTGTGTCTGTGGGTGTGTCTCTGTGTGTGTATGCATGTATGTACGCATGTATATATCTAGATTTTGGAGAAACAAATTTGTAACTAATTTTTCATTTTGCTCTGTGTTTCTTTTGTTGAGCAACACGGTTTAATAGTTAGTATAGCATGTTGTGTGTTGGGAAGTCGGCCACATGAGTTTTTATGAATGACACCACAACATACAACTAGTTGGAAATCAGGGATAGGTTACATTAACCTTAACGCGGTAAATTACAATATAGGGTTAAAACTACGTAACTACTGGTAACTTTTTAAAGTTTACACTATTTTACTTTGGGCGGACTACTTTAGAAAAATTTTAGGAACACATTTTTGTAGTTTAATTTTTATTTTTTTGTTTTATGTTTTTAAGGACATTTTTAAATGTATAGGGTATAATAATAGTGACGTAACAATACAGAGACATTTTCTTTTTCAGGTGAAAGTTCACATGAAGAATACATAGACTGATGGTAAAGTCTTATATCTAAGGAAATAGCACACGAATAGTTGCAGCCTCCATGGAGGGTCTGAATGTATCTTGCAGGCCAAACTGTTGATCAGAAAGTATGACTGGTGGACTCAGGAATAAATCAAATCTACGACGACCATTGTTTTGAAACACTAAGCCATGGAGTGGGTATTGAAGAGTGTTGAGTTGCGTGTAACTCACAAGGGGTATGAGTGCAGTAAAGTTCAGTGGGTCCCAGGCAAAATGATTGTCCACCCACGTAATGTTTTAACAGTCATTACTTGTATGATTAGAAAATTAGTTGCGTATCCTTTACAGGACGTTGCAGAACCAATCCCAGCATTTTTTGGCTGTTGTGGTTTTTCTAGGCAAATTTACGTCCAGTAATTTGCCATTGCTTCTGGGCGGTCGGCTTCTCGATACCAGTTTCGAAACCAACGTAAGGCGCAGGGTCCGCAGCTGGGATCGCACTTGGCACTTCGGCATTATGAAGCGCGTTCGCAACGCTTAAGCCACAGACGTCTACGATTGATTAGAAGGTGTCGGAAATGGTGGCGAATTTGTGTCAGATACTGACATCCTTTTTACTCACGAGGGAAGTGTGAGTTTGATATGTGTACCTATCCTTATTAATGCGTATATGCTTTATTTCATGTGACGGAGTCATGTTTGATGACATCTCATACCCTGGTTAACTTATATGTGACTACAGGGTAAGAAAAATGTAGTGACATCCCATGTCAGTATAGATGATGCATGTCTACAGACGAGGACAAGTAGTATGTGAGTTTTTCATCAGAAAGTATAATTACAGAGAAGGGGTGGATGTCAGATACCAGTGTGGGTATGTGCTACAACGTATGATGGTAATGAATGTCCATATCTGTATTTAGTCACCGCGGCATGACTTATGATCAGTTTACTAATCACTAACTGACTTGATGTGAACAGGAACAGTTTTGGTTCAAAAGTTAGGCTTAGGCGAGTTAAAATTTCCAAATAACAGACTTTACCATGTGAGCAGTTACTTCCCTTAAATTAAATCTCCGTACACAGCTGGGTTTTATCTCCCTTGTTACAAAATTGCTTCTGTCATCGATCTCACTTGGCAGGCTGTCCGACATTTTCTTCTTCCTAAACAGTCTGGAATTTTATGTTTAAATTTGCGCACTGGTATAGTCC
This sequence comes from Candidula unifasciata, assembly GCA_905116865.2. Taxonomy (NCBI): domain Eukaryota; kingdom Metazoa; phylum Mollusca; class Gastropoda; order Stylommatophora; family Geomitridae; genus Candidula; species Candidula unifasciata. Next base: position 4,354 of record CAJHNH020005915.1, on the reverse strand, counting down.
TTCATACCTAATAAACCAGGCCTAGTACGACTTAAAATAATGCTGTAAGTGTCACTACTACATACAGACACTTTATATATATATATATATATATATATATATATATATATATATATATATATATATATTCGTCGGAGTATGGTGGCTCAGGTGCTATGAGGACCTCTCTTTATTTTCTATCTCCTCTTCCCCCATTCTTACGCTGAAAACGCTTAGGAAAATGTGTAAAAGGAAGGTAAGTAGTTGTACCCCACCAGGACAACACACAATTGATAAACACTCGGTAATACAAAGCGCCACCATGCGGATGAGGATCACCCGTGGAGAGGTCCCAGAAACTCCTTTCAGCCGTTAGGCCATATGTATGGCTAAACCATATGTATGTCCCGGCTATATTCAGGGCCCCCGGCAGAAGCCAGGATGGGGCTTCAAATAACAAAAAGTTGCCTCCCACAGGATGACTTCATGTAAAAAATGTGTAAAACAACTGTGTAGGAAGGATACGCAGCCCCCATAATCAATAATAGTTCTCTTTTTGAGTATTTGTCGATACATCTGTAAATTGTTCAGATACATAATACTGTTTGCCATTCAGAACCTATTGGCATTATTAAAATACACTAAAATGTCTTATACCCCTTGAGCCACTAAAGCACCCATATAACATGTAAGGAGCTAAGCTCCAGATAACATGTAAGGAGCTAAGCTCCAGATAACACTTAAGAGGCTAAACCAAATATAACATGTAAGGGGCTAAGCTCCAGATAACATGTAAGGAGCTAAGCCCCATATAACATTTAAGGAGCTAAGCCTCATATAACATGTAAGAGGCTAAGCTCCATATAACATGTAAGGAGATAAGCTCCATATAACATGTAAGGAGATAAGCTCCATATAGCATGTAAGGAGACAAGCTCCATATAACATGTAAGGAGATAAGCTCCTTATAACATGTAAGGAGCAAAGCCCCATATAACATGTAAGAAGCTAAGCCCCAAAAAACAAGTAAGGAGATAAGCCCCAGATAACATGTAAGGGGCTTAGCCCCTGAGTAACCTCCCTCCTCGCTCCTCCTCCCATATTTTATTTTAGTTGCTTACGCCATCTGGCATGGCACATGATGAAGATAAGGATGATGATACCGGAAACTAGGACCGCGGAAGTAATTATCCCCGTTTTAAATGCAAGAAAGAAATCAACAAAAACACACGGCTGGCTAGTGTATTAACAGAACAAGTCTCTGGCCTCACGGAGCCAGTATACGTGCTCGAGTGCAGGAGAGACTGTCCAAGGTTTACTGACAACTATCATCTTGTTTGTGGAATGACGCCTGATACAGTAGGTTCTGTACAGAAGGGTTATCTTTCCTTGCTATCATATAATTTTTTTTTTATGGAAACGGTTTTGAAATGACGTAGTAGATAGTGTGCGGGTCATTTCAAGAGGGTTATGTTAGTTATTACACCGTTTCTTATTTATTTATTACGGGGTCAGACTAATGACCGCAGACAAAACACTTCCACACAGAGAAGGGAATTACATGCTGAAGTAAAACAATGATGAAGAGACTGACTGACTGACTTTCTACCCCACCAGGACATCACACAAGCGATAAACACACGATGACACAAAGTGCCACCATGCGGATGAGGATCACCGTGGAGAGGTCCCAGAAACCGCGTTCAGACAATTGGCCATATTGATGGCCTGCCTATATTGCGGCCCCTGGCAAAAGCCAGAGTGGGGCTTCAAATAACAAAAAATTACGTCCTAAGAAGGACGTAAAGGATGTAAGAATGCATAGATTCAATGAAGAGATGTATTGGGCTGCAGGCTACAGGAAAGCATTGTACGACTTGTTGCCACTTCATTATTAGCCTGTGCTATAGTAAGGAATAATAAAACAAGAAGAAAAAGAAAAAGAAACGACGGAAGAGAGGAAAGAAGAAGAGGAAGAAGGAGGAGAAAAGAGTAGGAGGAGGAGGATATTAAATATGTTACGTCTTTTAAAAGATTTGCGTCCATCAATTGTCACTGAGACACAGTGCAGCGGTTCTAAAACTGGGTGTCACGGCATCCAGGGGTGCCGCGAGCTTATGCCAGGGGTGCCGCGGCAATAATCACGAATTTTCCAAACCTGCTTAAGATCAGCAAAGACAGCAGTTTAAAACAGAAATACCATGAAGGAAGCCAAGGAAAGTTCTGCGTGCAGGTGTATTCAGAACACAATGCTTTAGGGAAGGCTGCAGTGCATTCTCTACGTACGCTTACGAACAAATATAGATACAGGAGCAACCTTCAAGTGATTTGAGGGTACAATTAACTAAACTTCCAATTAACATAAAGGAAGTGATGAAAAATGCATCCAAACAGTTTCATTCATCGCATTAAAGACAGACAATCACCCCTCATCGCGCCCAGAGTGACGTAAGGCACATACAAACTGTCGCCATTCATTTCGATCCTGAGACATCTCCAGTTTTGTCCTTTGCGTAGCCTTAAGTTCAGCCTCAAACGTTCGCCTCCAAGTGCCCCTGGGATGCCTCTTTCTCGCTGTCCTTGTGGTGTCCATTTCAATGCGTATCTCGTCCGTCTCTCTTTCTTCATTCTGAGGACGTGTCCATCTTCATTTTTTTATTTCTAAATTTACATCTTCTAAGTCTGTTATTTATTGGAGAATTCAAACCACTCTAAGAGTAGGTGTGCCGCAAAAATATTTTTGCGCGACAAGGGTGCCGCAGCGAACAAAATGTTTGAGAAACGCTGACAGAGTGTGTAGGAAGCAAAAAAATGCATTATATTACAACATGGGAGTTGAAGACAAGAAAGGCAAACACAGACACATAACTTTTTATGCTGATAAGGTTGTTCAGAAAATGAACAAAACGATTATGATTTTATCAGGAGTACAAGTACACCGGAATTGGGATTCTACCAGTGGTTCTCAACCTGTGGGTCGCAATACTTTTTTAGGTAGAACGATCCTGTCACAGGGGTCGCCAAAGACCATCGCAAAACACATATTCACTGAAGTTATAAAGTAGCAACGAAAATAATTGTATGGTTAGGGATAGCCACAACATGAGGAACTGTATCAAAGAGTCGCCACAACACCAGGAACTGTGTCAACGGGTCACCCACAACATGAGGAACTGTATCAAAGGGTCGCCACAACATGAGGAACTGTATCAAAGGGTCGCCACAACATGAGGAACTGTATCAAAGGGTCGCCACAACATGAGGAACTGTATCAAAGGGTTGCGGCTTTAGGGCGGTGATTTTATGACTGAAGAGTTTTTTTTTTTTTTTTAATTAAACATTAAATGTGATGATAAGAAGTAGTTATTGTCCAAACATTGCCCTAAATACTGTTTGGGAATTGAGGTGGAGGCGACTGTGGCAGCTTTACAAGTAATATTCTTATAGCAGTGAATACAAGAAAATAACGGCAGTTTCCAGGCATTTCCGCATTTATCTGCCAATTGGACAAACGGCCATAAACCTACAAGCCCAAAGCCTTTTAAAGCAAAATTTGGTCACAATCGGTTGGCTTTTGTGGTTAAAACGTTTCACGTTATGCGATATTTACCTGCAGTAAAATTTAGTTAGTATTACCTTGCAGAAAAATATAATTATAATTCTCTGAAACAACATATGTCAGTCCTAACAGTAGAATGATTACTATTACTAACAAACAAACACAACAACTTCTCAATAATTATGATTCCTTTAGATAAACAATTTACAAATTAACCAGTAAAAACATATTTTTCACCCAGCAATATTCCATGCTTTAGTCTTCTTCCAGCTAACATTAGGTATTAACAGAATTTGGCTAATGCTATGTAGAAAGTATAAACGACATCTTCTAGACTCGACTGTATGACAGTTGTCAAAAAACAGAAACACAACATATAAGTACCCTTTAAATCTGGCCCTCCGAACTTTGCTAAATATCCCATAAAACGTTAATTATCAAAACCACTGCAATGAAAGAAAACATCTGCTTTTTGTCGTCAGAACTTGCCAAATTTCCCATTTTACTCCACTCATCTGGCAAACGTTCGGTGCAGACTAAAAGCTCAAATACTCACTTGACTTGCTAGGCGGTTCCGATTTTGTTAACGTTATAACTGCGCGCGACGCCTCGAATCACGGTCACTTCCGAAAGGCGGATGTAAAACGCAGAAGAATGTTAGTTATCTATCGGCCTGCCGTCTGCCGATATTGCCGTCTGCAAGTCACGTACGTGCTCATATTTCATGTCCTTGCATTTTTTTTTTTTTTTTTGCCTACCTCTGCTCGTATCAATTCATGAATTTGCCATATGCTGTCCAACACATTCTAACATAAA
>CAJHNH020005914.1:0-16615 GCA_905116865.2 Candidula unifasciata | reverse complement strand
CATTTTGTACAATCTGGGAAGCAAACAATGGGGATAACATACAAATGAACCACAAAGTGACATCTTTTTCACGAATTTATTCATTTCACACTTGACGAGATACTCTAGATGAGAAAATTGGACACTTTGGAGCTCATAGGTGACAGAAAAATAGATAAGATAAAAGTGAAAAAAACAAATTTACGAAGAAATGTTTCCTAACAACTGTTTGTGTCCTACCACTAAACAGTGAGTCCCAGACAATTATTTTACACATGAATAGACACGCTAGATGCAGAGTAGTTAAACTGGGATGTCTGATTTGGCATTTTTGGTACAATCTGGGGGGCAACAATTGAGATAACATAAAAATGACCACAAGTGACAATTTTCAGAATTTATGCCTTTCGCGTTTGGCCAAAATCATATTTTCCAAAAAAGTTGCCAATTTAGTCTCAGTCTATCATTTCACACTTGACGAGATACTCTAGATGAGAAATTGGACACTTTGGAGCTCGTTGGTGACAGAAAAATAGATAAGATAAAAAGTGAAAAACAAATTTTACGAAGAATTGTTCCTAACAACTTGTTTGTGTCCTACCACTAAACAGTGAGTCCCAGACAATTATTTTACACATGAATAGACACGCTAGATGCAGAGTAGGTAAACTGGAATGTCTGATTTGGCATTTTTGTACAATCTGGGGGCAAAATTGAGATAACATAAAAATGACCACAAGTGACAATTTTGCAGAATTTATGCCTTTCGCGTTTGGCCAAAATCATATTTTCCAAAAAGTTGCCAATTTAGTCTCAGTCTATCATTTCACACTTGACGAGATACTCTAGATGAGAAATTGGACACTTTGGAGCTCATAGGTGACAGAAAAATAGATAAGATAAAAGTGAAAAAACAAATTTTACGAAGAAATGTTCCTAACAACTTGTTTGTGTCCTACCACTAAACAGTGAGTCCCAGACAATTATTTTACACATGAATAGACACGCTAGATGCAGAGTAGTTAAACTGGATGTCTGATTTGGCATTTTTTGTACAATCTGGGGGCAACAATTGAGATAACATAAAAATGACCACAAGTGACAATTTTGCAGAATTTATGCCTTTCGCGTTTGGCCAAAATCATATTTTCCAAAAAAGTTGCCAATTTAGTCTCAGTCTATCATTTCACACTTGACGAGATACTCTAGATGATAAATTGGACACTTTGGAGCTCGTAGGTGACAGAAAAATAGATAAGATAAAAGTGAAAAACAAATTTTACGAAGAAATGTTCCTAACAACTTGTTTGTGTCCTACCACTAAACATTGAGTCCCAGACAATTATTTTACACATGAATAGACACGCTAGATGCAGAGTAGGTAAACTGAATGTCTGATTTGGCATTTTGGTACAATCTGGGGGGCAACAATTGAGATAACATAAAAATGACCACAAGTGACATTTTTCAGAATTTATGCCTTCGCGTTTGGCAAAATCATATTTTCCAAAAAAGTTGCCAATTTAGTCTCAGTCTATCATTTCACACTTGACGAGATACTCTAGATGAGAAATTGGACACTTTGGAGCTCATAGGTGACAGAAAAATAGATAAGATAAAAGTGAAAAACAAATTTTACGAAGAAATGTTCCTAACAACTTGTTTGTGTCCTACCACTAAACAGTGAGTCCCAGACAATTATTTACACATGAATAGACACGCTAGATGCAGAGTAGTAAAACTGGATGTCTGATTTGGCATTTTTGTACAATCTGGGGGCAACAATTGAGATAACATAAAAATGACCACAAGTGACATTTTTTCAATTTTGAGAATTTATGCCTTACGCGTTTGGCCAAAATAATATTTTCAAAAAAGTTGCCAATTAGTCTCAGTCTATCATTTCACACTTGACGAGATACTCTAGATGAGAAATTGGACACTTTGGAGCTCATAGGTGACAGAAAAATAGATAAGATAAAGTGAAAAAACAAATTTTACGAAAGAAATGTTCCTAACAACTTGTTTGTGTCCTACCACTAAACAGTGAGTCCCAGACAATTATTTTACACATGAATAGACACGCTAGATGCAGAGTAGTTAAACTGGATGTCTGATTTGGCATTTTTGTACAATCTGGGGGCAACAATTGAGATAACATAAAAATGACCACAAGTGACAATTTTGCAGAATTTATGCCTTACGCGTTTGGCCAAAATAATATTTGCAAAAAAGTTGCCAATTTAGTCTCAGTCTATCATTTCACACTTGACGAGATACTCTAGATGAGAAATTGGACACTTTGGAGCTCATAGGTGACAGAAAAATAGATAAGATAAAAGTGAAAAAACAAATTTTACGAAGAAATGTTCCTAACAACTTGTTTGTGTCCTACCACTAAACAGTGAGTCCCAGACAATTATTTTACACATGAATAGACACGCTAGATGCAGAGTAGTTAAACTGAATGTCTGATTTGGCATTTTGTACAATCTGGGGGCAACAATTGAGATCATAAAAATGACCACAAGTGACATTTTTGCAGAATTTATGCCTTACGCGTTTGGCCAAAATAATATTTTCCAAAAAAAAGTTGCCAATTTAGTCTCAGTCTATCATTTCACACTTGACGAGATACTCTAGATGATAAATTGGACACTTTGGAGCTCATAGGTGACAGAAAAATAGATAAGATAAAAGTGAAAAACAAATTTTACGAAGAAAATGTTCCTAACAACTTGTTTGTGTCCTACCACTAAACAGTGAGTCCCAGACAATTATTTTACACATGAATAGACACGCTAGATGCAGAGTAGTTAAACTGAATGTCTGATTTGGCATTTTTGTACAATCTGGGGGCAACAATTGAGATAACATAAAAAATGACCACAAGTGACATTTTTTGCAGAATTTATGCCTTTCGCGTTTGGCCAAAATCATATTTTCCAAAAAAGTTGCCAATTTAGTCTCAGTCTATCATTTCACACTTGACGAGATACTCTAGATGAGAAATTGGACACTTTGGAGCTCGTAGGTGACAGAAAAAAAGATAAGATAAAAAGTGAAAAACACATTTTACGAAGAAATGTTCCTAACAACTTGTTTGTGTTCTTCCACTATACAGTGAGTCCCAGACAATTATTTTACACATGAATAGACACGCTAGATGCAGAGTAGTTAAACTGGATGTCTGATTTGGCATTTTTATACAATCTGGGAGCAACAATTGAGATAACTTAAAAAATGACCACAAGTGACAATTTTGCAGAATTTATGCCTTACGCGTTTGGCTAAAATAATATTTGCAAAAAAAGTTGCCAATTTAGTCTCAGTCTATCATTTCACACTTGACGAGATACTCTAGATGAGAAATTGGACACTTTGGAGCTCATAGGTGACAGAAAAATAGATAAGATAAAAGTGAAAAACAAATTTTACGAAGAAATGTTCCTAACAACTTGTTTGTGTCCTACCACTAAACAGTGAGTCCCAGACAATTATTTTACACATGAATAGACACGCTAGATGCAGAGTAGTTAAACTGGATGTCTGATTTGGCATTTTGGTACAATCTGGGGGCAACAATTGAGATAACATAAAAATGACCACAAGTGACAATTTTGCAGAATTTATGCCTTACGCGTTTGGCCAAAATAATATTTTCAAAAAAGTTGCCAATTTAGTCTCAGTCTATCATTTCACACTTGACGAGATACTCTAGATGATAAATTGGACACTTTGGAGCTCGTTGGTGACAGAAAAATAGATAAGATAAAAAGTGAAAAACAAATTTTACGAAGAAATGTTCCTAACAACTTGTTTGTGTCCTACCACTAAACATTGAGTCCCAGACAATTATTTTACACATGAATAGACACGCTAGATGCAGAGTAGTTAAACTGGATGTCTGATTTGGCATTTTTGTACAATCTGGGGGCAACAATTGAGATAACATAAAAATGACCACAAGTGACATTTTTGCAGAATTTATGCCTTTCGCGTTTGGCCAAAATAATCATTTTTTCCAAAAAGTTGCCAATTTAGTCTCAGTCTATCATTTCACACTTGACGAGATACTCTAGATGAGAAATTGGACACTTTGGAGCTCGTTGGTGACAGAAAAATAGATAAGATAAAAGTGAAAAACAAATTTTACGAAGAAATGTTCCTAACAACTTGTTTGTGTCCTACCACTAAACAGTGAGTCCCAGACAATTATTTTACACATGAATAGACACGCTAGATGCAGAGTAGTTAAACTGAATGTCTGATTTGGCATTTTTGTACAATCTGGGGGCAACAATTGAGATAACATAAAAATGACCACAAGTGACAATTTTGCAGAATTTATGCCTTTCGCGTTTGGCCAAAATAATATTTGCAAAAAAAGTTGCCAATTTAGTCTCAGTCTATCATTTCACACTTGACGAGATACTCTAGATGAGAAATTGGACACTTTGGAGCTCGTAGGTGACAGAAAAATAGATAAGATAAAAGTGAAAAACAAATTTTACGAAGAAATGTTCCTAACAACTTGTTTGTGTCCTACCACTAAACAGTGAGTCCCAGACAATTATTTTACACATGAATAGACACGCTAGATGCAGAGTAGTTAAACTGGATGTCTGATTTGGCATTTTGGTACAATCTGGGGGCAACAATTGAGATAACATAAAAATGACCACAAGTGACAATTTTGCAGAATTTATGCCTTACGCGTTTGGCCAAAATCATATTTTCAAAAAAGTTGCCAATTTAGTCTCAGTCTATCATTTCACACTTGACGAGATACTCTAGATGATAAATTGGACACTTTGGAGCTCGTTGGTGACAGAAAAATAGATAAGATAAAAGTGAAAAACAAATTTTACGAAGAAATGTTCCTAACAACTTGTTTGTGTCCTACCACTAAACAGTGAGTCCCAGACAATTATTTTACACATGAATAGACACGCTAGATGCAGAGTAGTTAAACTGAATGTCTGATTTGGCATTTTGGTACAATCTGGGGGCAACAATTGAGATAACATAAAAATGACCACAAGTGACATTTTTTGCAGAATTTATGCCTTTCGCGTTTGGCCAAAATCATATTTTTCCAAAAAAAGTTGCCAATTTAGTCTCAGTCTATCATTTCACACTTGACGAGATACTCTAGATGATAAATTGGACACTTTGGAGCTCGTAGGTGACAGAAAAATAGATAAGATAAAAGTGAAAAAACAAATTTTACGAAGAAATTGTTCCTAACAACTTGTTTGTGTCCTACCACTAAACAGTGAGTCCCAGACAATTATTTTACACATGAATAGACACGCTAGATGCAGAGTAGGTAAACTGAATGTCTGATTTGGCATTTTGGTACAATCTGGGGGCAACAATTGAGATAACATAAAAATGACCACAAGTGACAATTTTTCCAGAATTTATGCCTTTCGCGTTTGGCCAAAATCATATTTGCAAAAAAAGTTGCCAATTTAGTCTCAGTCTATCATTTCACACTTGACGAGATACTCTAGATGAGAAATTGGACACTTTGGAGCTCGTTGGTGACAGAAAAATAGATAAGATAAAAGTGAAAAACAAATTTTACGAAGAATTGTTCCTAACAACTTGTTTGTGTCCTACCACTAAACAGTGAGTCCCAGACAATTATTTTACACATGAATAGACACGCTAGATGCAGAGTAGTTAAACTGAATGTCTGATTTGGCATTTTGGTACAATCTGGGGGCAACAATTGAGATAACATAAAAATGACCACAAGTGACATTTTTCCAGAATTTATGCCTTTCGCGTTTGGCCAAAATCATATTTGCAAAAAAGTTGCCAATTTAGTCTCAGTCTATCATTTCACACTTGACGAGATACTCTAGATGATAAATTGGACACTTTGGAGCTCGTTGGTGACAGAAAAATAGATAAGATAAAAGTGAAAAACAAATTTTACGAAGAAATGTTCCTAACAACTTGTTTGTGTCCTACCACTAAACAGTGAGTCCCAGACAATTATTTTACACATGAATAGACACGCTAGATGCAGAGTAGTTAAACTGAATGTCTGATTTGGCATTTTTGTACAATCTGGGGGCAACAATTGAGATAACATAAAAATGACCACAAGTGACAATTTTGCAGAATTTATGCCTTACGCCTTTGGCCAAAATCATATTTTCAAAAAAGTTTCCAATTTAGTCTCAGTCTATCATTTCACACTTGACGAGATACTCTAGATGAGAAATTGGACACTTTGGAGCTCATAGTTGACAGAAAAATAGATAAGATAAAAGTGAAAAACAAATTTTACGAAGAATTGTTCCTAACAACTTGTTTGTGTCCTACCACTAAACAGTGAGTCCCAGACAATTATTTTACACATGAATAGACACGCTAGATGCAGAGTAGGTAAACTGAATGTCTGATTTGGCATTTTGGTACAATCTGGGGGCAACAATTGAGATAACATAAAAATGACCACAAGTGACATCTTTCCAGAATTTATGCCTTACGCGTTTGGCCAAAATAATATTTTCCAAAAAGTTGCCAATTTAGTCTCAGTCTATCATTTCACACTTGACGAGATACTCTAGATGAGAAATTGGACACTTTGGAGCTCATAGGTGACAGAAAAATAGATAAGATAAAAGTGAAAAACAAATTTTACGAAGAAATGTTCCTAACAACTTGTTTGTGTCCTACCACTAAACAGTGAGTCCCAGACAATTATTTTACACATGAATAGACACGCTAGATGCAGAGTAGTTAAACTGAATGTCTGATTTGGCATTTTGGTACAATCTGGGGGCAACAATTGAGATAACATAAAAATGACCACAAGTGACATTTTTCCAGAATTTATGCCTTTCGCGTTTGGCCAAAATCATATTTTCCAAAAAGTTGCCAATTTAGTCTCAGTCTATCATTTCACACTTGACGAGATACTCTAGATGATAAATTGGACACTTTGGAGCTCGTTGGTGACAGAAAAAAAATAGATAAGATAAAAGTGAAAAACAAATTTTACGAAGAATTGTTCCTAACAACTTGTTTGTGTCCTACCACTAAACATTGAGTCCCAGACAATTATTTTACACATGAATAGACACGCTAGATGCAGAGTAGGTAAACTGAATGTCTGATTTGGCATTTTGGTACAATCTGGGGGCAACAATTGAGATAACATAAAAATGACCACAAGTGACATTTTTCCAGAATTTATGCCTTTCGCGTTTGGCCAAAATCATATTTTACAAAAAAGTTGCCAATTTAGTCTCAGTCTATCATTTCACACTTGACGAGATACTCTAGATGATAAATTGGACACTTTGGAGCTCGTTGGTGACAGAAAAATAGATAAGATAAAAGTGAAAAACAAATTTTACGAAGAAATGTTCCTAACAACTTTGTTTGTGTCCTACCACTAAACAGTGAGTCCCAGACAATTATTTTACACATGAATAGACACGCTAGATGCAGAGTAGTTAAACTGGAATGTCTGATTTGGCATTTTTGTACAATCTGGGGGCAACAATTGAGATAACATAAAAATGACCACAAGTGACATTTTTGCAGAATTTATGCCTTACGCGTTTGGCCAAAATCATATTTTCAAAAAAGTTGCCAATTTAGTCTCAGTCTATCATTTCACACTTGACGAGATACTCTAGATGAGAAATTGGACACTTTGGAGCTCGTTGGTGACAGAAAAATAGATAAGATAAAAGTGAAAAACAAATTTTACGAAGAAATGTTCCTAACAACTTGTTTGTGTCCTACCACTAAACAGTGAGTCCCAGACAATTATTTTACACATGAATAGACACGCTAGATGCAGAGTAGTTAAACTGAATGTCTGATTTGGCATTTTGGTACAATCTGGGGGCAACAATTGAGATAACATAAAAATGACCACAAGTGACATTTTTCCAGAATTTATGCCTTTCGCGTTTAGCAAAAATCATATTTTCAAAAAAGTTGCCAATTTAGACTCAATCTATCATTTCACACTTGACGAGATACTCTAGATGATAAATTGGACTTTGTGGAGCTCGTTGGTGACAGAAAAATAGATAAGATAAAAGTGAAAAACAAATTTTACGAATAATTGTTCCTAGCAAACTTGTTTGTGTCCTACCACTAAACATTGAGTCCCAGACAATTATTTTACACATGAATAGGCACGCTAGATGCAGAGTAGGTAAACTGAATGTCTGATTTGGCATTTTGGTACAATCTGGGGGCAACAATTGAGATAACATAAAAATGACCACAAGTGACATTTTTCCAGAATTTATGCCTTTCGCGTTTGGCCAAAATCATATTTTCCAAAAAGTTGCCAATTTAGTCTCAGTCTATCATTTCACACTTGACGAGATACTCTAGATGAGAAATTGGACACTTTGGAGCTCATAGGTGACAGAAAAATAGATAAGATAAAAGTGAAAAACAAATTTTACGAAGAAATGTTCCTAACAACTTGTTTGTGTCCTACCACTAAACAGTGAGTCCCAGACAATTATTTTACACATGAATAGACACGCTAGATGCAGAGTAGGTAAACTGAATGTCTGATTTGGCATTTTGGTACAATCTGGGGGCAACAATTGAGATAACATAAAAATGACCACAAGTGACATTTTTGCAGAATTTATGCCTTTCGCGTTTGGCCAAAATCATATTTTCCAAAAAGTTGCCAATTTAGTCTCAGTCTATCATTTCACACTTGACGAGATACTCTAGATGATAAATTGGACACTTTGGAGCTCATTGGTGACAGAAAAATAGATAAGATAAAAGTGAAAAACAAATTTTACGAAGAATGTTCCTAACAACTTGTTTGTGTCCTACCACTAAACAGTGAGTCCCAGACAATTATTTTACACATGAATAGACACGCTAGATGCAGAGTAGTTAAACTGAATGTCTGATTTGGCATTTTTTGTACAATCTGGGGGCAACAATTGAGATAACATAAAAATGACCACAAGTGACAATTTTTGCAGAATTTATGCCTTACGCGTTTGGCCAAAATCATATTTTCAAAAAAGTTGCCAATTTAGTCTCAGTCTATCATTTCACACTTGACGAGATACTCTAGATGATAAATTGGACACTTTGGAGCTCGTAGGTGACAGAAAAATAGATAAGATAAAAGTGAAAAACAAATTTTACGAAGAAATGTGTTCCTAACAACTTGTTTGTGTCCTACCACTAAACATTGAGTCCCAGACAATTATTTTACACATGAATAGACACGCTAGATGCAGAGTAGTTAAACTGGATGTCTGATTTGGCATTTTGTACAATCTGGGGGCAACAATTGAGATAACATAAAAATGACCACAAGTGACAATTTTGCAGAATTTATGCCTTTCGCGTTTGGCCAAAATCATATTTTCCAAAAAAGTTGCCAATTTAGTCTCAGTCTATCATTTCACACTTGACGAGATACTCTAGATGATAAATTGGACACTTTGGAGCTCGTTGGTGACAGAAAAATAGATAAGATAAAAGTGAAAAACAAATTTTACGAAGAATTGTTCCTAACAACTTGTTTGTGTCCTACCACTAAACAGTGAGTCCCAGACAATTTATTTTACACATGAATAGACACGCTAGATGCAGAGTAGTTAAAACTGAATGTCTGATTTGGCATTTTTGTACAATCTGGGGGCAACAATTGAGATAACATAAAAATGACCACAAGTGACAATTTTTGCAGAATTTATGCCTTTCGCGTTTGGCCAAATAATATTTTCAAAAAAAGTTGCCAATTTAGTCTCAGTCTATCATTTCACACTTGACGAGATACTCTAGATGAGAAATTGGACACTTTGGAGCTCGTTGGTGACAGAAAAATAGATAAGATAAAAGTGAAAAACAAATTTTACGAAGAAATGTTTCCTAACAACTTGTTTGTGTCCTACCACTAAACATTGAGTCCCAGACAATTATTTTACACATGAATAGACACGCTAGATGCAGAGTAGTTAAACTGAATGTCTGATTTGGCATTTTGGTACAATCTGGGGGCAACAATTGAGATAACATAAAAATGACCACAAGTGACATTTTTGCAGAATTTATGCCTTACGCGTTTGGCCAAAATCATATTTTCCAAAAAGTTGCCAATTTAGTCTCAGTCTATCATTTCACACTTGACGAGATACTCTAGATGATAAATTGGACACTTTGGAGCTCATAGGTGACAGAAAAAATAGATAAGATAAAAGTGAAAAACAAATTTTACGAAGAATTGTTCCTAACAACTTGTTTGTGTCCTACCACTAAACATTGAGTCCCAGACAATTATTTTACACATGAATAGACACGCTAGATGCAGAGTAGTTAAACTGAATGTCTGATTTGGCATTTTGGTACAATCTGGGGGCAACAATTGAGATAACATAAAAATGACCACAAGTGACAATTTTGCAGAATTTATGCCTTACGCGTTTGGCCAAAATCATATTTTCCAAAAAAGTTGCCAATTTAGTCTCAGTCTATCATTTCACACTTGACGAGATACTCTAGATGATAAATTGGACACTTTGGAGCTCGTTGGTGACAGAAAAATAGATAAGATAAAAGTGAAAAACAAATTTTACGAAGAATTGTTCCTAACAACTTGTTTGTGTCCTACCACTAAACATTGAGTCCCAGACAATTATTTTACACATGAATAGACACGCTAGATGCAGAGTAGTTAAACTGGATGTCTGATTTGGCATTTTTGTACAATCTGGGGGCAACAATTGAGATAACATAAAAATGACCACAAGTGACAATTTTGCAGAATTTATGCCTTTCGCGTTTGGCCAAAATCAATATTTTCCAAAAAGTTGCCAATTTAGTCTCAGTCTATCATTTCACACTTGACGAGATACTCTAGATGAGAAATTGGACACTTTGGAGCTCGTTGGTGACAGAAAAATAGATAAGATAAAAGTGAAAAACAAATTTTACGAAGAATTGTTCCTAACAACTTGTTTGTGTCCTACCACTAAACATTGAGTCCCAGACAATTATTTTACACATGAATAGACACGCTAGATGCAGAGTAGTTAAACTGGATGTCTGATTTGGCATTTTGGTACAATCTGGGGGCAACAATTGAGATAACATAAAAATGACCACAAGTGACAATTTTGCAGAATTTATGCCTTTCGCGTTTGGCCAAAATCATATTTTCAAAAAAGTTGCCAATTTAGTCTCAGTCTATCATTTCACACTTGACGAGATACTCTAGATGAGAAATTGGACACTTTGGAGCTCATAGGTGACAGAAAAATAGATAAGATAAAAGTGAAAAACAAATTTTTTACCAAGAAATGTTCCTAACAACTTGTTTGTGTCCTACCACTAAACAGTGAGTCCCAGACAATTATTTTACACATGAATAGACACGCTAGATGCAGAGTAGTTAAACTGAATGTCTGATTTGGCATTTTTGTACAATCTAGGGGCAACAATTGAGATAACATAAAAATGACCACAAGTGACAATTTTTCCAGAATTTATGCCTTTCGCGTTTGGCCAAAATCATATTTTCCAAAAAAATGCCAATTTAGTCTCAGTCTATCATTTCACACTTGACGAGATACTCTAGATGATAAATTGGACACTTTGGAGCTCGTTGGTGACAGAAAAATAGATAAGATAAAAGTGAAAAACAAATTTTACGAAGAATTGTTCCTAACAACTTGTTTGTGTCCTACCACTAAACATTGAGTCCCAGACAATTATTTTACACATGAATAGACACGCTAGATGCAGAGTAGTTAAACTGGATGTCTGATTTGGCATTTTGGTACAATCTGGGGGCAACAATTGAGATAACATAAAAATGACCACAAGTGACATTTTTCCAGAATTTATGCCTTTCGCGTTTGGCCAAAATCATATTTTCCAAAAAGTTGCCAATTTAGTCTCAGTCTATCATTTCACACTTGACGAGATACTCTAGATGAGAAATTGGACACTTTGGAGCTCATTGGTGACAGAAAAATAGATAAGATAAAAGTGAAAAACAAATTTTACGAAGAAATGTTCCTAACAACTTGTTTGTGTCCTACCACTAAACAGTGAGTCCCAGACAATTATTTTTTTACACATGAATAGACACGCTAGATGCAGAGTAGTTAAAACTGAATGTCTGATTTGGCATTTTGGTACAATCTGGGGGCAACAATTGAGATAACATATAAAATGACCACAAGTGACAATTTTTTCCAGAATTTATGCCTTTCGCGTTTTGGCCAAAATCATATTTTCAAAAAAAGTTGCCAATTTAGTCTCAGTCTATCATTTCACACTTGACGAGATACTCTAGATGAGAAATTGGACACTTTGGAGCTCGTTGGTGACAGAAAAAATAGATAAGATAAAAAGTGAAAAACAAATTTTACGAAGAAATGTTCCTAACAACTTGTTTGTGTCCTACCACTAAACATTGAGTCCCAGACAATTATTTTACACATGAATAGACACGCTAGATGCAGAGTAGTTAAACTGAATGTCTGATTTGGCATTTTTGTACAATCTGGGGGCAACAATTGAGATAACATAAAAATGACCACAAGTGACATTTTTCCAGAATTTATGCCTTTCGCGTTTGGCCAAAACAATATTTGCAAAAAAGTTGCCAATTTAGTCTCAGTCTATCATTTCACACTTGACGAGATACTCTAGATGATAAATTGGACACTTTGGAGCTCGTTGGTGACAGAAAAATAGATAAGATAAAAGTGAAAAACAAATTTTACGAAGAAATGTTCCTAACAACTTGTTTGTGTCCTACCACTAAACAGTGAGTCCCAGACAATTATTTTACACATGAATAGACACGCTAGATGCAGAGTAGGTAAACTGAATGTCTGATTTGGCATTTTGGTACAATCTGGGGGCAACAATTGAGATAACATAAAAATGACCACAAGTGACATTTTTCCAGAATTTATGCCTTTCGCGTTTGGCCAAAATATAATATTTGCAAAAAAGTTGCCAATTTAGTCTCAGTCTATCATTTCACACTTGACGAGATACTCTAGATGATAAATTGGACACTTTGGAGCTCGTTGGTGACAGAAAAATAGATAAGATAAAAGTGAAAAACAAATTTTACGAAGAATTGTTCCTAACAACTTGTTTGTGTCCTACCACTAAACACAGTGAGTCCCAGACAATTATTTACACATGAATAGACACGCTAGATGCAGAGTAGGTAAACTGAATGTCTGATTTGGCATTTTTGTACAATCTGGGGGCAACAATTGAGATAACATAAAAATGACCACAAGTGACAATTTGCAGAATTTGCAGAATTTATGCCTTACGCGTTTGGCCAAAATCATTTTTGCAAAAAAGTTGCCAATTTAGTCTCAGTCTATCATTTCACACTTGACGAGATACTCTAGATGACGAATTGGACACTTTGAGCTCGTAGGTGACAGAAAAATAGATAAGATAAAAAGTGAAAAACAAATTTTTACGAAGAATTGTTCCTAACAACTTGTTTGTGTCCTACCACTAAACAGTGAGTCCCAGACAATTATTTTACACATGAATAGACACGCTAGATGCAGAGTAGGTAAACTGAATGTCTGATTTGGCATTTTGGTACAATCTGGGTGGCAACAATTGAGATAACATAAAAATGACCACAAGTGACATTTTTCCAGAATTTATGCCTTTCGCGTTTGGCCAAAATCACATTTGCAAAAAAGTTGCCAATTTAGTCTCAGTCTATCATTTCACACTTGACGAGATACTCTAGATGAGAAATTGGACACTTTGGAGCTCATAGGTGACAGAAAAATAGATAAGATAAAAGTGAAAAACAAATTTTACGAAGAAATGTTCCTAACAACTTGTTTGTGTCCTACCACTAAACAGTGAGTCCCAGACAATTATTTTACACATGAATAGACACGCTAGATGCAGAGTAGTTAAACTGAATGTCTGATTTGGCATTTTGGTACAATCTGGGGGCAACAATTGAGATAACATAAAAATGACCACAAGTGACAATTTTGCAGAATTTATGCCTTTCGCGTTTGGCCAAAATTATATTTTTCAAAAAGTTGCCAATTTAGTCTCAGTCTATCATTTCACACTTGACGAGATACTCTAGATGATAAATTGGACACTTTGGAGCTCATAGGTGACAGAAAAATAGATAAGATAAAAGTGAAAAACAAATTTTACGAAGAAATGTTCCTAACAACTTGTTTGTGTCCTACCACTAAACATTGAGTCCCAGACAATTATTTTTACACATGAATAGACACGCTAGATGCAGAGTAGGTAAACTGAATGTCTGATTTGGCATTTTTGTACAATCTGGGGGCAACAATTGAGATAACATAAAATGACCACAAGTGACATTTTTGCAGAATTTATGCCTTTCGCGTTTGGCCAAAATAATATTTTGCAAAAAAGTTGCCAATTTAGTCTCAGTCTATCATTTCACACTTGACGAGATACTCTAGATGATAAATTGGACACTTTGGAGCTCGTTGGTGACAGAAAAATAGATAAGATAAAAGTGAAAAACAAATTTTACGAAGAAATGTTCCTAACAACTTGTTTGTGTCCTACCACTAAACATTGAGTCCCAGACATTTATTTTACACATGAATAGACACACATGAATTGAGACCCGACTAGATGCAGAGTAGTTAAACTGGATGTCTGATTTGGCATTTTGGTACAATTTGGGAGCAACAATTGAGATAACATAAAAATGACCACAAGTTAAATTTTTCCAGAATTTATGCCTTTCGCGTTTGGCCAAAATCATATTTTCCAAAAAAGTTGCCAATTTAGTCTCAGTCTATCATTTCACACTCGACGAGATACTCTACATGATAAATTGGACACTTTAGAGCTCATAGGTGACAGAAAAATAGATAAGATAAAAGTGAAAAAACAAATTTTACGAAGAAATGTTCCTAACAACTTGTTTGTGTCCTACCACTAAACAGTGAGTCCCAGACAATTATTTTACACATGAATAGACACGCTAGATGCAGAGTAGTTAAACTGGATGTCTGATTTTGGCATTTTGGTACAATCTGGGGGCAACAATGAGATAACATAAAAATGACCACAAGTGACAATTTTTTCCAGAATTTATGCCTTTCGCGTTTGGCCAAAATAATATTTTCAAAAAAAGTTGCCAATTTAGTCTCAGTCTATCATTTCACACTTGACGAGATACTCTAGATGAGAAATTTGGACACTTTGGAGCTCGTTGGTGACAGAAAAATAGATAAGATAAAAGTGAAAAAAACAAATTTTACGAGAAATGTTCCTAACAACTTGTTTGTGTCCTACCACTAAACAGTGAGTCCCAGACAATTATTTTACACATGAATAGACACGCTAGATGCAGAGTAGGTAAACTGAATGTCTGATTTGGCATTTTGGTACAATCTGGGGGCAACAATTGAGATAACATAAAAATGACCACAAGTGTGACAATTTTGCAGAATTATGCCTTTCGCGTTTGGCCAAAATCATATTTTCCAAAAAGTTGCCAATTTAGTCTCAGTCTATCATTTCACACTTGACGAGATACTCTAGATGAGAAATTGGACACTTTGGAGCTCGTTGGTGACAGAAAAAATAGATAAGATAAAAGTGAAAAACAAATTTTACGAAGAATTGTTCCTAACAACTTGTTTGTGTCCTACCACTAAACAGTGAGTCCCAGACAATTATTTTACACATGAATAGACACGCTAGATGCAGAGTAGGTAAACTGAATGTCTGATTTGGCATTTTGGTACAATCTGGGGCAACAATTGAGATAACATAAAAATGACCACAAGTGACATTTTTCAGAATTTATGCCTTACGCGTTTGGCCAAAATCATATTTTTCAAAAAAGTTGCCAATTTAGTCTCAGTCTATCATTTCACACTTGACGAGATACTCTAGATGATAAATTGGGACACTTTGGAGCTCATAGGTGACAGAAAAATAGATAAGATAAAAGTGAAAAAAAATTTTACGAAGAAATGTTCCTAACAACTTGTTTGTGTCCTACCACTAAACATTGAGTCCCAGACAATTATTTTACACATGAATAGACACGCTAGATGCAGAGTAGTAAAACTGAATGTCTGATTTGGCATTTTGGTACAATCTGGGGGCAACAATTGAGATAACATAAAAATGACCACAAGTGACATTTTTGCAGAATTTATGCCTTTCGCGTTTGGCCAAAATCATATTTTCCAAAAAGTTGCCAATTTAGTCTCAGTCTATCATTTCACACTTGACGAGATACTCTAGATGATAAATTGGACACTTTGGAGCTCGTAGGTGACAGAAAAATAGATAAGATAAAAGTGAAAAACAAATTTACGAAGAATGTTCCTAACAACTTGTTGTGTCCTACCACTAAACAGTGAGTCCCAGACAATTATTTTACACATGAATAGACACGCTAGATGCAGAGTAGTTAAGGCAACAATTGAGATAAAATAAAAATGACCACAAGTGACAATTTTCCAGAATTTATGCCTTTCGCGTTTGGCCAAAATCATATTTTCAAAAAAGTTGCCAATTTAGTCTCAGTCTATCATTTCACACTTGACGAGATACTTAGATGATAAATTGGACACTTTGG
>CAJHNH020005913.1:445000-451451 GCA_905116865.2 Candidula unifasciata | reverse complement strand
TCACATATTGATATTCAGGAACCTTCACAGTGTCGCTGGGGGTGACTTTAGTTTAGGGGTTTTATTATGGTTGGGGGTGTTGGTTGGATGTAAAACTTCTCCGCTCCTCACAAAGGTTTATCTGTCAAGAAAAAAATCGAATTATCATCCCCAAAGGGACATCTTGACGGAAGACGAAAAAGATCAGTCATAAAACCCCCACTGCTTATTCCCCCTGCTCCCCTTTTCATTCCTCAAAATGCTCTCCAGCCCCGGAACCAATCTCCCATTTTCATCTGTCTGTTTAGTGCAGAAAAGGAAAAGTCGATATACAGGGGAGATAGATAGAGTGTTCTAACACATATAACCCTCTCTCCCCCCCCCTCTGCAACAGAAAACCAATATTTACTGGAAATTTTTTTCTTATGCCATCAAAGCTAGTCCTAACTTTCTTGTCTGGGTCAAACACACTCCCCACATGGCCGAAAAAATCCTGATCTAATTCTGTCCCCTTTTTGTATGCACAAACTTCTAAAGTTGTTTAATTAGTACACACTTGAAAGGTTTTAGGTTTACCAGTAGAGGGTTTATTTAAGGGCTGGGCTATTTAGTCTGAAGGGAATCCGTTCGAACCCCGTTTCTCTAGCGATAAGAAGGGTCGAACTATGTGTGATCCCACGCCGATACTGATCTCTCTACAGCAGTGACTACTTTACAGACATCATTTTGTACTCGTAACTATAATTACTTACCCAAGATAGCAAAAACTGAACTTTCCCAGATCGCCTGGTAAATTAAATTTATACGGGCATAGATTGCACGTCTGGAGCCTGAGCCGGCAAGATAGAATGCCGCCCAACGCATTCGGGCTTTTGGTAAAAAAAAAGAATCCCTAGTATACAGGGGCAAGGAGTGCTCGGTTTCTAAGAAACCTCAAAAAAACTCCCTTAAAATATCGAAATTTACTTTAAAAGGGGAGTTTGTTAAAGCAACCCAAAATGTAACATAATAATGTGTCCAAAAAAGGGCCTATAATAGATAAAAGGGGCTATATTTTCCGGGCGAGCCCAAGTTTGAATTTTCCCGATTACAGGTAAGTCGGGTTACCATCTTACAAACTGATGCGTATGGTTTATCATTTCCGACGGGGAAATTAAACCAAGTGTTTTAAAAAAATGCATCTTGGTGAGGATGGCAAATTCAGATGCCCTAACAAAGCCCAGTTTTACTAAGCCAGTGTCTGGTGTCAAACAATAAACTGCATGGGAAATAGTATATAAGCTATGCTACCCCATATATACCAAGTTACACAAAAAATTTATCGGAAAATCAAGAGTAAACAAATTTACAACATAATATCCCCAAAAAAACCAAAACCAAAACCCAGGATAAGTAAAAAAGAGAAGCAAAAAATCCAGCCAACCAAAGATGAGGGGGCTCTTCAAATAAAGAATTGACACGGTGTGGAAAGCCGAAAGGGAGCCGGATCGTTGATTACTCTTTCTGCAAAAAACCTCCAAGGGGCCCGGGAAATGTTTAAAAAATCTCTATGAATAGGGAGAACAAGGGAAGTAGAAAAGGGAAATGAAAATTATAAAATTATTTTTTGGGGTTTTAAAACTAGATGGACGGGGACGGGGAAAAAGTATTCTTATTGGGGGAAACTTTTTGTTCTCAGGACCACAGGGAAAATTCGCCGCCATAAGTAGGGCCCTGATGCTATCAAAAGAAGCAGACAGGGCACAATAAAGGGGAAGCTGTAGTCCCAAAATAATAAGCCTTTTTTTAGAACAGTAAAACAAAAGGTAAACATGTGGGTAATACAGGTTTGCACCAACAAATGATAAAGTGCATCTATTGGGGATTTTTACATACGCTTCAAATTTATAAATAATGAAAAAAAGGGCAATTTAAAAAATTTTTGAGGGGTGACCAAATGTAAGATAGGATCAGAAAACAGGTTATGAAAAAATTATGGGGAACATGGTTAGGGTAATGAAATAAAATGAGAATTGTTCCAATTTCTGTGAAAAACCCCGTATTTTTATTGGTAAAAGTATTTTCCCCAAAAAAGTTACAAAGGGCAACAGGGGAATCCCAGCCAGAGACAACAAATCAAATTGACCACATATGTTTTAACAAAAATTTTAATATCCCTTTACGATTTTGGGGCTTTCAGAGGTCCGTGTTTTATCATTTCCTGGTGATAAGTAAAATCAAGTTGAAACAAAAAGAAAATTAAATTTTAAAAACATAAAAACCAATAAATGTGGTTTTTCTAGAGATAAAAAAATTTAAAGGAACTTTCTATTTACATCCTAATAAGTACCGGGTTTTTGAGCAGTTGTGAAGATGTCAACAAGAAGTCTGCGGGGATCAGACAAGGGAATCGGAAATTTGCGTGAATTTTCTTGACAAAAAGAAAGGAAACAAAAAGCTGGATAACACCAAAACCTTTAAAACTGATTGAAGATGGGAAAAAGAAAAAAGGCAGAATTAAAAATGCAAAACTAGAGCCTAAAAATAGAGCCAGGAAAATTTTACAGAAGCCAACAAGGAAGTTAGGAGGGATAAAACAGATAAAATGAAATACTAAATTCTAGCCCAAAAAACGGAGACAGCGCAGCAAAAGGAAAAACCCCAGAGAACTTTTCAGTAACACAAAAAATTGTAGGTAATATGTCGCCAATGGATCAACAAAATAGTAAGGAAAGGTATTTAAAAACTTAAAGATCAAATGGACAGAGGGGGGGAAAATTTTTAATGCTTCTAAATAGACCAGGCCCCGAGGGTTCCCCCCGATATCCAGCCTTTTGAAATGGAATGGATACAACTGTGAATCCATCCAAAAAGGGAAAATTTGAAAAGCTAAAATCTTTCAAAAGGGAAGGGAAAGGGGTCGGGCCCCGATGGTGTCCCCCGCTGAACCATAGGACCAAAATAACCATCAAAGAATTGTACATAGTTTTTCAGTAAAGTCGGGGGACCGAAAAAATACCCTAACTGGAGAGAAGGGTTCTTGTGAAAGCCCCAAAAAAAAAGGTGGCTACAGGGTGTGAAAAAATATAGAGAAATTAAATTTTTCTTTAGTTCCTGGAAAAATTTATAGAATTATTTTGTAAGATTAAAAAATGCTATTGTAAACTGCTAAAAAAAAATGAGAGGCGGTTTTTGGTCAAACAGATCCGTAATGATAGATGCCCATTCTATTAAATGGGAAAGCATTTAAATGAAATCAAAAACTTTACTTGGTTTATAGACTATGAAAAAATTTGACAGCATTGATGGGAATCTCTTGGGAAAATTTAGGGGACTATGGAATCCCACAGAAAATTTTAAAATAGTAAAAAGGCAACAAATAAAAACATGAAATGTCGATTCTCATGAGGGAAAGTAACGAGTTTGAAAAAAAAAAACAGGTGTGCGACGGATTTCTTTTGTCGCTCCTTATTTTTATGCAATAACGGGGCCATAAAAAAGTAACTGCTAACCCCAAAATAATTTGTGGACCCCTACAAAACAGCTTGATGATTTATTGCTGATGATATTGTCTTCTGTCCCATTCACGGAATCAGATACAAGATAAAAAATATACTTTAAAGCGAGATCAAGCAGCTTGGTCTGAAAATCCCTAAAGGGAAAAAACAAAGATAATAGAATAAATCAGGGAAAAAGTAAAGTGGTTTTTTTAATGACCCCATTTTCCCAAGACGGGGGTTTACACCATTTAGGGCGTATGTAGATAAAAGATGGGGGGAAAGATAGAGATAAAAATTAGAACAAAAGCAGAGGGGCTTTTTATGGACTAGGGAATTTGTTTGGGGGGCAAAGAATTAAAAAAATACTAAAAAATAAACTTTTTTAATTCAAATTCAAATCTACTTTATAAGGGGGGAAAACATGGAGAAAACCAGGAAATTTACTAAAAAATTTAACGGGACTTTCCTTAACGGGGTTGCCTGCCAGAATAGAGGGAAAAAAAAGGGTTTATGATAGAATAACTAATGTAGAACTTTGGGAGAAAAACTAAAAAAGGCCCCAGTGGATCAGGAGGTGGGGAAAAAGACGCTGGCGTTGGATGGGCACCCCTTTGGAAAAAGAAACAGCAAAAACTAGAAGTCTTTGATTGGAACCCACGGGGGCCCTAGGAAAAAAAGGAAAGGGCCCAAAAACACATGGAGAAAGAGCTGGGGGAATGAGGTTAGAAAGTTTGGGGGAGGACAGGGAAAAAGAGCCCATGCAAGGGCAAAGGATTAGATAGATAGATAGATAGATAGATAGATAGATAGATATGATAGATAGATAGATAGATAGATAGATAGATAGATGATAGATAGATAGATAGATAGATAGATAGATAGATAGATAGATAGATAGATAGATAGATAGATAGATAGATATAGATAGATAGATAGATAGATAGATAGATAGATAGATAGATAGATAGATAGATAGAATAGATAGATAGATAGATAGATAGATAGATAGATAGATAGATAGATAGATAGATAGATAGATAGATAGATAGATAGATAGATAGATAGATAGATAATAGATAGATAGATAGATAGATAGAAATAACTTATCTAAGTGATAAATTTAATCATGCGCCTTCTCCACACTGAAGATTGGCTGCAATGGGTCCCCAATATGTTCTGTCACTCGTCTTGGTTGTACACCTTCTCAGACTGCTGTTCGTCCATTTCAGTATGTTGCTATTCCAGCCTCCCTCTTCCCTCCCCCCCCCCCTTTTTCCCTGTAACGTTGTTTACATCTTGCTTTCATGCCCTCGTCTTATCACTTTAGTATGGTTAATAAAAACAATTTCCCAATTGTTTCGTTTATGTCTTTCAGCCAAATTCTTCCCCCCCCCCCCCCCACCCACCCCCCCCCCCCCCCCCCCCCCCCCCCCCCCCCCCCCCCCCCCCCCCCCCCACCCCCCCCCCCACCCCCCCCCCCCCACCCCCCCCCCCCACACCCCCCCCCCCCCCCGTGCCCCCCCCCCCCCCCCCCCCCCCCCCCCCCCCCCCCCCCCCCCCCCCCCCCCCCACACACCCCCCCCCCCCCCCCCCCCCCCCCCCGCCCCCCCCCCCCCCCCCCCCCCCCCACCCCCCCCCACCCCCCCCCCCCCCCCCCCCCCCCCCCCCCCCCCCCCCCCCCCCCCCCCCCCCCCCCCCCCCCCCCCCCCCCCCCCCCCCCCCCCCCCCCCACCCCCCCCCCCCCCCCCCCTTTGTGGTCCCTCCCCCCCCCCCCCATAGCCCTACATACATACATACATACATACCATACATACATACATACCAGTACATACTTACATACCTACATCATACATACCATACATACCATACATACATAATACATACATACCATACATACATACATACATAACATACATACATACATACATACCATTAACATTACCATACACTACCCCCATACATACATAACATTCATAACATACATACATACTCCATACTGACATTACATTACCATACATACGAGCTACAACTACAGTACAATGACACACATACATACATACATACTACATACTAACATACATACATACATACATACATACTACATCACATACATCATACATACCCATACGATACATGGTTTTTACATACATTGTACATACATACATACTATACATACAAATACATTCATGCATCTATGTTTTCGATATGTATGTATGTATGTAACGTACCATGTTTAGATATGTATGTATGTATGCTATGTATGTATGTATGTATGTATATATTGTATGTATGTATGTATGATATCTAATGTATTGTACGTATGTATGTACATACGTATGTACATCTGTATGCAATGTATGTATGTAGGTGCCTCTGATGTTGTATGTATGTAATTATGACATGTGTATATGTATGTATGTATATATGTAGTATGGATAGTATGTCTGTAGTATGTATGTGTACTGTATGTATGATGCATAAATGATGTATGTATAGATAGATGTATGTATGTGTGTATTGGATGTATGTACATATGTATGTATGTGTATGTATGATACTTATGTATGGATATATCGATGTATAGTATTGTAGATGTATGGATATTCTGTATGTAGTATGTATGTATGTATGTCTGTATATAGGAATATGTAGTATAGATTGTAGAGTATTAGTAGATAGATAGATATGGGGAATGTATGTATGATGAGATGTATAGATTAGATGGATAGATAGAGTAGATAGATAGATCGATAGATAGATATGTAGATATGTATGTAGATAGATGTGAGGTATTGTATTAGATATGTATGTATGTATTATGTATGTGATATGTAGATATGTATGTATGTATGTATGTATGTAGGTAGTATGTATGTATGTATGTATGTAGATATTATGTATATGTTATGTATGTATGTAGATAGATAGATATGTATGTATGTAGATATATGTATGTATGATATATATGTAGATGTATGTATGTATGTATGTAT
>CAJHNH020005913.1:337500-440000 GCA_905116865.2 Candidula unifasciata | reverse complement strand
GATTGAGAGTTTTGGGAAGTTTTGAATATCTTGGTTCATTCATTACCAACAATGGTGACACGGTGAAAGAAATTCAAAGACGACTCAATTGCTTTTCAAAGACTGAAACAACTGAATAAATTACTGAGTGAGACAGACAGATTTACAAAAATTAGATTTCTAAAAGCTTGCATCTTTCAAATTGCAACATACGCTTTTGAAACCTGGACAATGAATAAACAAGCTGAACAGTGCAAAAATGCATTTGAATACACATGGTATAGACGGGTTCTAAGAATATCATGAGTAAAGAAAAGAACAAAGGCTTCCATACTTCAAGAACTGTATATTGAAGAAGGCTGACTATTAAAGACAATAAAACACAGAAAATTTAAATATTTTGGTAGAATATTGTAGAAGTTGACGAACAACCAAATCTTTTTGGCGGAATTTACAGCCGGTGAACGCAAAGAAGTTCTTAGATAGCAAGAAGTGTTTAACACAAACTCCTGATATTTTTCACTTTCAATAGAATTCGTAATAACGAGACTATTTTTAGTTGCCCCGAGATTTGCAGTGCATATATCATCTTGTTTGTTGCCTTTTTTTTTTTTTTTTGACGAGTCTACTATTCAAGGCTTAAAAAATGACCTTGGCTCCCAGGTCGACCCAACCTTAAATAAGTACCAGGTAAAGTTCCGAGGATCAAAAGCGGCCGGCGTGTTGCTGACCATGTGACCCAACAAGTTCCGATTTCTCAATTAAATCTATGTCTAGCCCTACATGCCCAGTACGCATGGAAGCGTGGAAAAGGACACTTTATTGTTTGATGCAATGAACAGATAAAGTATCGACCAGCACTCATAGAAGAACACACTAGACAACATACAAATCGAAAACTATAGTTACTGTACCGGAAATCGAACCTGTCACTTCAAAATGGCGTGTGCGCCTCGCTATGGAAACAAATGCACTAAGAACAAGGTCAACTATGCACTATCCCAAGCTGTTAAAGCAGCGGTTCTCAACCTGCCGGTCGCGACCATTTTTTGTTTGGGTAGAACGACTCTTTCACAGGGGTCGCCAAAGACCACCGGAAAACACGTAATAATTGAAGTTTTGAAGAAAAATAATTGTTTAGGGGTCGCTACAACATGAGAGAACTGTACTTAAGGCTCACGGCGTTAGGAAGGTTGAGAGCCACTGTGTTTAAGGCATCAACGACTTGATGGAACAGTTTAAAATTTAAAGAAAAATCCTGAATTACCTGTTACCTGAGGCATACAGTTGGACTTAAATGTTTGACGAATAATATAATAAAGTCTAAAAGGAATGAGTTAGGCACACATACAACAAACAATCCGAAATTCTAGACTCGTAATCTTCCTAAACTCTGACATATTCTCAAAGCCAGCACTTGCTTTGCTTTGTACGTGATTATTGGCATCTTTTCAGCGTGCCCTCTATTTACAGTTCCTTCTGCAAACAAGCCTACTGTGAATTGCATTGTCAACAGCAGTTCATTCTTGGGCAATAACGTTCTAAAATAATCGATCTGCTATAAAGTAAACACAGCACATGAAAGTACATCTAACCTAAAGAAATCCTGGACATAGCTAAAGAGGATAAATATATTTGCTTCTTATTATTGATTAAGCGGTTTAGCTATCGTTGCGTGTGTTCGGTTTAGAAACGATATCCATTGCCATGTGGACACAGGCATATTCTTGCAAATACATAAAAGGGTTCATG
Source organism: Candidula unifasciata (assembly GCA_905116865.2). Classification (NCBI taxonomy): domain Eukaryota; kingdom Metazoa; phylum Mollusca; class Gastropoda; order Stylommatophora; family Geomitridae; genus Candidula; species Candidula unifasciata. The sequence continues at coordinate 438,269 of CAJHNH020005913.1, read as the reverse complement.
ATAATTGGAGAAAGGAGAATGAGGGGTGATCAGAAGTGGCAAGTGATACAGCCACTCGCTCAACATCTTTAACATCATCATTTTCTTCTTCTTCCTCTTCTTCTTCTTCTTCTTCTTCTTCTTCTTCTTCTTCTTCTTCTTCTTCTTCTTCTTCTTCTTCTTCTTCTTCTTTCGATTCTTGTTTTTCTTCTTCTTTTTGTTTCACTTCTCTTCATTCTCCTTCTTCTTCATCTTCTTCTTCCCCCTCTCCTCTTCTTCTTCTTTTTATTTTATGAGGCCAGAAACCTTCAGTCTGTATACAAATAAGCCAGACCTGTAAACGGAAGTGCATGCAAAACCCAAGTTCTGCATCAAGACTAAGGTCCAGAAGTGAACGAAGAATCACAACTTTAAAATCTCAGAAAGTAAAGCCGATGAAAGCAAAAAGAAGAAGAGCCCCAGCACTCGGCTTGCCTATGACTGTTAATTCCCCTTCTTTCATCTGAAATGAAACTTTACCCAAGACCAAGGGTCCTCAAACTTTTGTGGCCTCGGCACCCTTGTCGGACTAAACAAAAATTTTGCGGCACACCTACACATAACGCCGTTATTTTATAAGGAAAAGAAGAAAAACAAAATAGTGCACATTTAATGTTTTCTGTCTTTAATACAAGGAGTGAAACTGTTTGGATGAATTGTGCAATACATCCTTTTCATTTTTAGGAATTCTCTCCATCATTGATGGCCAAGCGCGGCGTTTGAAGATTTCTTAACCTGTTTGTACTAAATCAGAATGACTGCATTTTAGATGACTCCTAAATGTGGACGGAACCAAGCAGCCGTTCGCAATACTTCTATGCGGTCAACGCTGCGACCTTCCGGTACCTTTTCTTTCATGCCCAAAACAAAGACAAACAAAATGAGGTAGCTAGGACCATATTTTCTTAGTTTTCCTCGGTTTTTCTTTGATCGTGAGTTGTCTTTCCGCGAACTGGGGCAGGCCCGCTTGAATGGTTTAGGCTCGCAGCTGTTTGCTAAGACAATGTAACTTACCTTTCGACTGTCGAATTCAGGTAGAGATTCGGTCGCACCTTCAAATGAATACAAGGACAATTCTTAGCACGTTGCGATTGGCATTTTATGCCGTACAAAAAAACGTGGGAAACAAAGAATAAACTCTTTTCGACAGTGGCGAGGGTAGACAGCTGAAATTTTAATAATCCGCATGCCTTCTTTAATAATTTCTCAGTGTTTAGCCGACTTTTTTTTTTTTTTATTATTGCTGCCGCGGCACCCTTGGTATAAGCTCGCCGCACTCCATGGTGCCCCGGCACCCAGTTTAAGAACCTCTGCCCTAGACATTAATTTGTTTGCTTTATGTCCATGTTTGGTAGAGTAGTTAGTGTAATGGACTCATACGGGCGACCCAGGTTTGATCATCGGTAGGGATGAAGAATTCCCCTTTCTTTCTGTCAGGGCACAACTAAAATTTCTGCGACAGCTCGGGTCATGCGCAGTGTTGCCACTTTTCTTTGACAAAAAATATCCAAAACGGTTCCAAAAATATCTAAAACGATCTAAATCCGCGTGGAAAAGATCTAGAAAAAACATCCAAATTGAAAAAGTCAAAAATTACATAGCTTTTGTTATGACTTACCCTACATAATCATGTCCTCACCTTCACTGATGTCTGCCTCACAAGATCCACAGGATAAACTTGGCTTGGATAATAAAGTTGAAGCTTCAGATCCAAAATGACCCTGGTATGCTTTAGCTGTTAAAATTTCTTTATAAGTGGAACAGTAGGCTTATTTCTCTAGTCTCATAGCTCATCAGGCCGAATTTTATTGGCACGATAGCATTTAAGAGGTCAAATTTCATCCTGCTTTTTTAGGTTAGATTTGATATAATTCCTAGCACTGAAAACTCTTTATACGTCAGCATTTGAGTGGGGTAGTATCATGGCAGACATGGCACTTTAAAGAGCTTACAGAATGGACTGTTTGATGAAGCATCTTTAAATTGTCTTACTTCACTCCAAAACGCTTTAGTTTCTGTTTTGCTTGTCCATTCAGCTAACTTTATTTTGGTTAACTGATATTCTGCTTCCGCGACATTATTATCAGTAGCCCCTAAACATATCATAACTTTACAATATTTAGGTATGTCCTTTATTGGCTGAAGTATGTTGCTCACAGAAAAAAGTGAAATATTTTTCAAAACTTCTAGATTTTCAGGAAGTCTCTGCTTCAATTGCTTCAATAATGAGATAAGGAAATCTTGACAGCGTTTTCTTAATGGCTTGGTAGCCAAATTGTTCTCTATAGTGCAAGTGAGCAAATCAGCTTATAGAATTTAGCAACACCAGTCTTTTACCAGCTGAGTGAAATAATTTAACTTTATCAACATGTTTAGATTCGAACAGTTTATTAACTTGTTTACGCTTCCATTAGAATAGGTTATAAAAAGAGAATGAATGACAAATTGTTTTCATCACTGTACATTCCATATAGTATTTCAGCTATGTAGCACTTTTCACTTTGTCTTGTTATTTCAAAGTGTGTCTTCAACTTCAACCACTGCTTCATAATTCTTTCAACAGCTGGTTAAATTGATAGTAATATAGTTTTGCAATCTGACAGAATTTTCGGTGGTGTGGAACCATCATTCAAGGCTGTATATAATGTATTGTATTGCTGTTGTCTGACAAATGATTTGGAAAACCAGTAAAGTGTTTCATCAATAAGGTATTAAAAATTCCTTGGTAAATATTTAGATGAAGCATGTGATAATGCTAGCTGCAATGAATGACGCATACATTTTATAAGTATTATCGATGGGATAGCTTCCTTCAACTTGGCATAAACGCCATTGTTTATACCAACCATCACTGAGGCATTATCAGTACCAATTGCAGCCAAATTCTTCAAGCCTAAATGTTTGCTGATTAAAAGGTCCTTCAGTTTCTAAACTATACTTACTACATCACACTTTTTCAATTGAACCAGTCCAAGATTTTTTAACAAATCGATCAAATGGTCACAGCTTGAAATTGCACAGTGACAAATTAAAAACATTGCGACTGATACTTCAACTTTTGATGATTCATTTATCAGTATAGTTCTGAAAACAGATGTCAGCGGTGTAATATCTTTAAATGGAACTGCAGTTTTATGCTTTTTTAGTCTCTGCATGACTCTTTGAGTTTTGTATTTTCGCTTTAATTTCACACTTGCAGTACTTACAACGAGCTTTGGTCATATCCCCAGGAACTGCCATCACCCAGTTTTTAATTTTGTCATCATACAACCACTCTTTCCAAATTTTTTGCTCATACTTTACTTTTGACATGTTGAAAGGTTTTTTCAAAGTGAAAGCCATATATGAAGGTGATCAATTTTTTTTTTTTTTAAATCACATGAAAAAGAAACACAAAGTCAGCACAGTGAGGATACGGTTGAAACAAAGTTAGTATTGGATTGGATTTTTACCCCACCAGGACATCACACAAGCGATAAACACCCAATGACACAACGTGCCACCATGCGGATGAGGATCACCGTGGAGAGGTCCCAGAAACCGCGTTCAGACATTTGGCCATAATGATGACCTGCCTATATTGCGGCCCCTGGCAAAAGCCAGAGTGGAGCTTCAAATAAAAAATAACGTCCTAAGAAGGAGGAAAATTAGTTAAAGTTAGTATGATTTACACGCATTTTTATTAATCAGTACCGGGGCTGCCAGATATTTGTGCGTTGACCCCAGTGAGAGTTCAAAGTTCAAGTAATGGCATTTGTCACAATGTACGTGCCAGACCAAAACAAAAATCTTGTAATAAATATTTTGCACAGTAATTATTAAATTGACACTGAAAGAAAAAAAATCTATAAAATATTTAACTCCATATGAAAAAATTTAGAAAGATATTTACGATCTAAACGTCAAAAACAATAAATGCAATGAAAAAGATCTAAATTTGGATATAAAAGATCCAAAGTGGCAACACTGGTCATGCGGCTCTAAATCGTTAGGATGTCGACCCCCATGAGACTGTACCATTAAAGCAGTAAATGCAGGTAGTAAAGCTAGTTATTGGAATAGTTTCTTGTTCTCCACCTCACATTTTGATAGACTGACTGTGTCTAGGCTAAACATTGTACTTTTTCAACGACTTACGACCAATGCAGCCACAAAAACTTAGGGAAAAAAAAAAAAGTAAATAAATACAGATAATTACATTGGTAGGATAAAACCTATTCCCGGAACTGAAACACATATAACATATATGCTTTTTAGGGCTGTACCGAATAGTGATTTTCACTATTCGGCCGAATACGAATAGTGGGACCAACTATTCGGCCGAATACGAATACGAATAGTGTATCATCAACATCAGGTGCCTTGCCGACCGACGTGGGCGATTATGCCTCGCCACAATCTGCGATCTGCTGCAGAATGTATTAGTTCGTGTGCTGACACACCTCCATGCCATGAAAAAAAAAAAAAACTGTCAAGAATATTCTCTCGTTGTCTTCCTCTATCCCTCCTTCCACAAATCTTTCTAGTGGTCACCCGTGTTCCATTTTCCCTCTTATAACATGGCCGAAAAATGATGACTGTCTCCTTCTGATGTCTGTGATTAGTTGTCTTCGGGCTCTCGCCTCTTTCAAAACCTATTGGTTGCTTTTTTTTTTCTTTTTTTTTTTCTTGGCTGTTCAGGGTATTTTAAGCATTGTTCTGTTAAACTGCATCTCTGAAGCCTAGAGAAATTGTTTGGCTTGCCTACCGATTGTCCAGGACTTACAATCATGTGTTAAAACTGGAAAACTAGGAGAATAATAGTAGCAAGCAAGAATTATTTTTCTAACCTTCAATGGCAAAGATATATTGCATAAGATGTTCTTCATTTTATAAAATGCAGGTATTGCCTGTCATCTGTGCTCTTTTCGACAGTGGTGAGGAAAGTATTTCAAGTATCTTTATGTCTTCTTTGATAATGTTACAATTTATAGCCGACTTTTCTTGATTTTCGCCGCAGCACCCCTGTCATACGCACCCAGTTTGATAACCTTTGCTGTGATGCCTCGGTCGAGTCAGCAGGCAAGACCTTGCCCGCTGCTGTAACACGCAACCGGGTCGCAGTTTTCCCGCTACTACAAACTTAGGCAACAGCAACTATTGTGTTAATGAGAGAATTATTTCAGTCCATCGCAGTGTATGCAGAAATGAATGTAAGGTAACGACTATTCGTATTCGGCCCAACTGCAACTATTCGGCCGAATACCGAATAGTCATTCTGTCCACTATTCGGCCCCGAAGCGAATAAGAAGCGAATATTCGGTACAGTCCTAATGCTTATGTGTGTGTGTATGTGTTTTTTCTACCAAGATGATGATGACCACTTTTTTTTATCAAGTATGAGTACGAAGATGACTGATAAGGCCGATGCGGGCCTGAAAAGTATATATGCTTATACACAACATGTAAAATACACAGATCAAATTTGTGTGTTGTGTGTATAATGTTTCTTACCTGTTTGAATGAAACTAGTGTTGGCAAAATATAAGTTCCATTTACAAACTGTTAGTCGGAACGGAACTCTGTGTTAAGCCGAAGAGACCCTTAGATTTTGTAATTCTTATTAGATTGTGACAAGATACTGGATTAATTAGCCCCGACAGTGGGGCCTGGATTGCGACTTCCCGAGACCCTGAGAGATATAAAGCTCTGAGGCCCCTAGCGTTGCAACTTACTACAGCTAATCTAAAAAAAAAGAGATGTGTGCGTGTGTATATATATATTGGGAGATAAAGTTACCTGAACATATCCAAGGAGATTTGGTTTACTAAGGGCCGGATTTAGACTTGATGAAGCCGTAAGACTTTTAAAACACCTAGGTCTTTACAATTTTTAATTGCACCAGCTAATCTCTGTTTGAATCACCTTTGATCACTGGCATCATGGGAGCTAATAGACTGAAATGGTTGGGGCATATTGAAAGAATGTCTGATGAAGAGAAGGAACAACTGTATACACAAGGGAGATAACTGGTCGTAGACCACCAGGCAGACCAAGAAGACGATGGAGAAATATTGTCCAGGCAGACCGGCAAACACTTGGTGTCACCAACTGGAAAGAGAAGGTCACCCAGAGAGATTAGTAGAGGCGTGTGATGTCTGCAGCAATGAACCTCAAGGGCTCGGAATGCTGAAGAAGAAGAAGAAGGAGAAGAATCTCGAAAAACTGTGAACTGTGTACGCTTTTTAAATATGTGGATACTGTGAATATATTGTGGTTTGTTTATTTAAAGAAAAAATAAAGAATCTGCAAAACCTCAGAAATTATGTTATTTAACCCTCTGAAAGGCTCTAGCAAACAGTTTAAAAAAAATTGTTGATTTCGCAAATGCAGAATCATTGATTATGTCATCACAAGATATAGTGAATAACATGTCGCTTTCTACACGCACGATGTTGCGTGTAGACTGTTCTAACAAACATGCTAGATCCCTGCAAGTTGTGAAGCCTTAAGCTTTACCTTTTTCAGTCTATGCCTAAATTCAGAACTGCCCATCAGTAAACTACTATGTGAATAAAAACAGAATCGATCAAAATGTGCAAAAAGCTTGAAACTGCTAACAACTGATTCGCCAAAACTAGTAATATTTTATTTTCATGGAAATGAAATCAGCGCGATCGACTGTAGCAAGTATAATACACTCTCTGTGCTCAGAAACCGACCAAAGTTTCAAATCTTATCTTAGTAAACTGCACGCGACATAAAGTAGCAAAGGACTTCAGCCAAAACTATCTGTAGACAAGGAAAGGGAGAGGGGGGGGGGGGCTGCGTGGCCTCGAGGCATATTGTCCGCCTCGAGTGTTAGAAGTTCCAGGTTCAGTCCCCGGTAAGGGCAGGGATTTTTTCACGTGGACTTGGACTTCTAGTAATTTCCCCTCGTCTTTTGGTAGTGAGATCGGAAGCCCGTGTGAATTGTTGTGCGTGAAAAAAAAAAAATCCCTGGTAGCTGGAAATCGAAAAGATTAGCCTAGCGGCGCTCCCTGGGCAATATTTGGAGTTAAAAATCTACCCAAAGTATTTGAGGACCCTCGCCGGTGCTACAGAGCTTGTACACTGTGCTGAGCTTCTTCGGACTCAGGTTCGAGTTAGAAGAAGAACGGACCACTTATGGGTTACTACCCGTGTGCCATGATGTTGATCCGTTGCTCAAAACGACTTATCTGTCAACGTGTACGCGTTGTCATTTAAAAAAGAGCCCTTTTCACGCCTTCGGGAGCCCGGCTCTCTAGTGGAGTTGGCTAAACCGGATTGCGCGGTGACCAGGTGACAAACTCCTTGTGGTCCGGGTTCACTCCTAGGGGTAGGCAGAAAAGCCACATTTCTCCACGATTTACGGTATTTATCATGGAATCAAGGCCGAAGGGTTGCGATATCTATAATACCAAGCCTAAGGGGTAATAACTCCTGGCTTTTGAATACTAAAACAAACAAACAAACACGCCTTCGAGCGTATGGGCAAATACTGCTCCCTGCGTGTCTTGGTTTCAGAAGTGTTTACATTTTGCGGTGCGCCAGCAGAATAGCAACGCTCCTCCGACTGGCCACCAACTGTGACAACTAAAGTAAATTCACCGCGTACTTGAAGTCCGAGAACGCCAGAATATACGCAATCGCTCACAACAGCGAGTAAAACACAACGTGTAGCTGTCCGTCCGCCAAAATCTAAACAGCACAAAATGACCCGACACCCCTTTAGCTTAGAATAATCCGTCTCAACGGTTAAGATGCAAGAATGTTTTTATAAGGAGTAGAAAATTATAGGGAAGAGAAAAAGTTGGTAAGAAACAACAATTAGTTTATGTTAGCTTTACAAAATCGATCACAATAAACAAACAAAGGACGTTGCGGCGATTAGCCTTCATCAGCACATAAAGGACAACACAGTACACATCCACAAATAGGCTCTAACTATAAAGTGACTACATAGGACTCTAATGAATAAAATAAACGATACTCATCTAGTGTCCCTGGCGAAAAAAACTTCAACGGCCAATCACGGTCTCCCAGGACCCGACTTCGTGAGTTGTTCCCTAAATTTTATAGACCAATCGGCACTTGTTAGGTGATGTGGTCAACATCACGCCCGCCGCTTTTACGGGGGTAGTTTTTGAATTGAGGTTAGTAGTGTATCCTTTACAGGACGTTGCAGAACCAACCCCAACAGCCCCTGGCTGTTGTGCGGTTTTTCTAGGCAAATTTACGTCTAGTACTTCGCCATTGCCTGGACGGTCGGTTTTCATGATACATACCACTGTCGAAACCAACTCACGGCTTATGGCCCACAGCTGGGATCTAACCCAGCATTCCGGCATTACGACGTTTTTGAAGACTCACACAATTAAGTCCAGCACTGCTCGGATTTAAACCCACGAGCTTCGGATCCGCTGGCAAGCGTCTCTGCACTATATCACAGCGGCTCCTTGCTTACACGGTTTACCGTAACATAATGTCTGCATTTAAGGTATAAGCCTATCATGTGTTTATCTGAGATTTAATGCACATGTACTATACAAACCGGGAGTCGCCGTGGCCGAGCGGATGGTCGTGGGTTCGCTCCCTGGTGGAGCCGGACTTTTTTTAAAAATGAACTTGGCTCCCAGGTCGACCCAGCCTTGGGTGGATACCGGGTGGAAATACCGGTAATGTAAAGGCCGCCGGCGTGAGACCACATCACCCTCCTGTACCGATTGGCCTATAAAAATATAGGTCTAGCCCTATATGCCCTATGCGCCTTAATGCGTGGAAAAGGGTCTTTTACTTCTTTTACTTACTATGTAAACATGTCTAGGTTTGTGACAAATGTTAACTGCAGTTTGGTCTGTACGCTTGTTTTATCTATAACGTTTTTTACAATTCTTCTTCTGTTCTTCTTCGCGTTCACCGACTGTTGTAAACTCTCTGAATGTTCTTTGCTAATCCACTTTTGGACATTGCTCTGGTTTTAGAACTTGCGTTTTGCTTGTTCATCAGTTTTACGGAGAGGGTTCATGTGTATTTAGACTGTTGCTTCCTTGCATCTCAGGTAGTTGCGCCCCGACTTAGAAGGGAAACACCCTAATTCGTCGCCTTTTACGACATGCTCGTTAGGGGGTAGTGGGTCTACTCAAGTCTCCACTGTATTCCCAAAGACAATAATGGTACACTGAAGCCAGTTCCCGCTGGATTCCCCAAGACAGCAATGGTACACTGAAGCCAGTCTCCGCTGTATTCCCCAAGACAGCAATGGTACATTGTAGCCCGTCTCCGCTGTATTCCCCAAGACAATAATGGTACACTGTAGCCAGTCTCCGCTGTATTCCCCAAGACAGCAATGGTACATTGTAGCCTGTGTCCACTGTATTCCACAAGACAGCAACGGTACACCGTGGGCCAGTCTCCACTGTACTCCCCATGACAGCAGTTGTACACTGTAGCCAATCTATACCGTTGAGACGGTACAGGATCCCATCCTTTCCAGACTCAGGCTTTGCGAACCCAGTTCGAAATTCCCAGATGACGGGTTCGATCATAGCTGCTGACGATTTTGCAGCAAACCACCTACCGTTGGTTTCGACAGTGGTATTGAGAGCCTACCGTTGAGAAAGCAGTGGCAAACTACTGAATATAAAATTGCCTAGTGAAATCACAAACACCCAATATATGCTGGGGTTGATTCTACAACGTCATATAAAAGACACGCGACTAGTTTTATGTAGGTTAATTAGAAGAACAGATTTTCACGAGACAGCACTGATATGTTCCGACTGACTGACTGACTTTCTACCCCACCAGGACGTCACACAAGCGATAAACACCTGATGACACAAAGTGCCACCATGTGGATGAGGATTACTGGGGAGAGGTCCCAGAAACCAGGTTCAGACAATTGGCCATATTTATGACCTGCCTATATTGCGGCCCCTGGCAAAAGCTGGGGGGGAAGGAAAGGGGGGGGGGGCGGCTTCAAATAACAAAAAATTGCATCCTAAAAAGGACGTAAGGATTGACTGATATGCAAGAAAACTGATATGTTCCGCCCGTCCGTCGTTTGAATTTTAAAAAAAAATGTCACACATCTTCTCTTTCCTAAAATACAAACTAAAAATGTTTTCATATTTCTTAACTATAAATGAAAAAAAATGCAAGACTTCCTGAACGAGAAACTCGTCACATTGACAGGAACCAAAGAAACCGGTGTATTTTTTCATCAGTGGGCAAATAACAAAATCGATGAATGCGCGTTAGTTAAATACATGAAAAATCGCTGGTTGTCATTCTTTATCCTTCTTCATTTAATAGAATATATTACTGTCAGTTGCTTTTGCTTTTCGACAGCACTCATCTCTCGTTGCTTTCCTTTTTATTTTTCTATAGATCTTTCTGGGATGTCTGTAGTTATATAGTTAGTAAAGTGGTAGTAGGAGCCCCCTTTCAGCACCTTAAACACCATATTTGCCCGGCTCTCTAGCGTAGTTGGCTAAATCGGATTGCGCGGTGACCGGGTGACGAACTCCTTGTGGTCCGGGTTCACTCCCGGGGGTAGGCAGAAAAGCCACATTTCTCCCAGATTTACGGTATTTACAATGGAATCAAGGCCGAAAGGTTGCGACATCCATAATACCGAGCCTAAGGGTTAACAACTCATGGCTTCTGGATACTAAAACAAACAAACAACACCCTATTTCTGCAATGCCTGGAGCCTGCCTGCAATGCCTGGAGCTCACTGAAGCCTGCAATGGCCTACCACGATGTGTATATTTTCTTTTAGAAAAGGGGAACTAATTTGGACATATGATGCTAACTTTTTATTCATTTTGTAAAGAAAAACAGGAAGTTGTAGGTCAAGTCGTAGTATCAGCTAAGGTGATTTATGGGTCATCGAGGGGTCATGGCTGGAATACTTATGGCAAAGGGAGAGAGTTTGTGTCTCTGGATTAGGTACAGTTGGCTTTTTTATCGATCGCTAGGCCATGTATGGGAAATCTGATATATGCGCTGTCAAGCATGCCGTATGTGTATTATTGCTGGTAGCATTTATTGTTTGTGCCTATTAAGTGGTGTGTATGCGCCTCTTTACTGCTAAGTTGCGTCTAATATATGGGTGGTCAAACATGTCGTAGCTGTCTGCTAATAGTTGGTATAAAATTGTCTTTGATGGTATTACTGGATCATCAAGGGGTCACGAGTGAAATAATTACAGGAAAGGTGGCGGGTGTGGTGTCTCGAGATAAAATAGTGGTGGTTTTAGCAGTTGCTATGCTACGATATATGGGTGTTCTGATATTAGGGTTTTCAGTCATGTCGTAGTTATATTAATGTATTTAGCATATGTTGTTTGTGTCACTGTTATTATGTGGGTGTGCCTCTCAAATGCTAAGCTGTGGTATGATGTATAGTTGGTCAGGCCAGTCGTAGGCGTCTGCTAATAATTGGTGTATCATTGTCTTTGATGATATTATGTGCCGCGAAAATAGTGAGTGTTGTTGGTGCCGCGAGGTGTTGTTATTGCTGAGTTGGTGTGGGTGACACGTGCTGGTGTGGGTGCCACGGTTGTTTGTGCCCCTGTTATAATCATCACGTGCAGAGCGTGACCTTCTCTACAACAAAAATGTAACAATGGCACTTCCTACATTCGTTTGTCCCCACTGGAAGGATAAAGCCATAATCCCTAACCCCCGCTAAAGAGGTCCTATTCTAATATACATCTAAGACCCGTCGTCCTCTGGCTATTGTTCTTGTCAGCCTTGACGGGTCACTGGTCACCGTTTGGTCAACAATGTCCAGAGTGCTTTTATCCCAGTAAAGAGGAGTACAATTCTACAAAAGGCTTAAGTCGTTTTTGTCCATCCGGAGGATTGAATTGCTAAAAACATCAATATAACGACGACATTCTTGAGCTGAGTTGAGTTGAGTTGAGTCAAGAATTGACATCACGGCACTCAGGATATTCCCATGCATGCTCCGTCCTCAGCCAGCGCAGATTTCCATTACTGATGGTACCCGTCACAATCTGGTTATGTGTCAGTCTTGCCTTTCCTCTGAGTGTAGTGAAACGGCCAGACCCTCTGGTTACACCCAAATGCCTCATTCTCTCAGGGCCATAAAAATCTTATTTATCTACTGATTCCGTTGCTTGTTCCCAAAGGGCATTGACCACATCTGCCCTGTCAAGAATCAATTCACCACCCAGTGGTGCGGATCCAGCTAATCTATCTGCCCGCTTATCACCCACCACGTCGGCATTGCCTGGAGACAAGATCCAAAGCAAGCTCACTAGACGTGACCTTTCCAGTGAAGTTTGCCACTCTGCTAGAAGCATCCCTGTCTTCACTCTTCTCAGCATGCTGTGAGAGACTGCTAAAATTACGGCATGTGTATGCATCTTGTAATCTAACCACCGGAGAGCTGCAGTTACCGCCTCCACCTCCATTTTCATGCTAGATGTGGTGTCATATGCTAGGCTGTCTACGAGATTCTTGAAAATCCATATATTAAAATACCCATATTTAGCAGCCTTGTCAATGGCTGAATCGGTCAAGATTATTCTCGGTTACACAAGCAGCAATACATCAGCGTTATGTAAATTAAAAAGCAAAAACGCCTACCAAAAAAATCACATTCTAAAGCAGTAAGTGTTAATAATGCAGCTTTATAAAACCTTTAATATAGATAGCAAAACTGTTATGGGGATTGTTTACCAAGACAGTCCATACCTCCACCCACAACAGTGTAGGATATTTGATTTCTACCATAACGTCTTCAATGGCGACCCAATATGATATATAGATACTAGGTTACTGTTTAGGGAATTATCTGGCAAATAAAGAGGAAAAAGGAGAGAACTTTAACTCAAGATTACTTCTTCTTTCTATCTGATCTCACTGCCAGTCGTTTTAAGATTAGAAGGCAACAGGTCTCTAGAAGTCTGTGTGACGCACTCTGTCACTCGTTTTAAGATTAGAAGGCAACATGTCTCTAGAAGTCTGTGTGACGCACTCTGCCAGTCGTTTTAAGATTAGAAGGCAAAAGGTCTCTAGAAGTCTGTGTGACGCACCCTGCCAGTCGTTTTAAGATTAGAAGGCAAAAGGTCTCTGGAAGTCTATGTGACGCAATCTGCCAGTCGTTTTAAGATTAGAAGGCAACATGTCTCTAGAAGTCTATGTGACGCACTCTGCCAGTCGTTTTAAGATTAGAAGGCAAAAGGTCTCTAGAAGTCTATGTGACGCACTCTGCCAGTCGTTTTAAGATTAGAAGGCAACAGGTCTCTATAAGTCTATGTGACGCACTCTGCCAGTCGTTTTAAGATTAGAAAGCAACAGGTCTCTATAAGTCTATGTGACGCACTCTGCCAGTCGTTTTAAGATTAGAAGGCAACAGGTCTCTAGAAGTCTATGTGACGCACTCTGCCAGTCGTTTTAAGATTAGAAGGCAACAGGTCTCTATAAGTCTATGTGACGCACTCTGCCAGTCGTTTTAAGATTAGAAGGCAACAGGTCTCTATAAGTCTATGTGACGCACTCTGCCAGTCGTTTTAAGATTAGAAGGCAACAGGTCTCTATAAGTCTATGTGACGCACTCTGCCAGTCGTTTTAAGATTAGAAGGCAACAGGTCTCTAGAAGTCTGTGACGCAACGCACGTCCTCCTCTAATCCTGACACACTTATTACCATCGAAATGCTAATTGGTCAGACCTGGAATCATCCCACTACAGGGCTTTTCAACTGGCGGCTCGTTGGCCACATCAGGCCCAAGGAGGCCTAGCAAGTTGCCTGCGGATCATAGCCAGTTGTATTGTACTGATGGTCTTTCTATGCTTGGGCTCTGACCTCCGGCCCGTGATAATCCTCATTTTTCCAAATTTTGGCTCCTGAATAAAGTTCGTTTAACAGCCCTGCCCTACTACATGCAGACTATGTTTAGTATTCTGGGGTGTATGTCCACACGGGCAAAGTTCTCAGTCCTACTTTATTTTCTGTACATATTGCTGAGGAGTCTGTTGCGTCCAGCTCACACTCTTAGAATAGATTTATTGCTCGTGGCTGAGAAGGTTAACCGGGTCTTCAGAGTGGTTTTATGGATGGGAAATGGTCAAGTTGTGAACCAAAATCAATTTTGAAACAAACCCGTCTCGATGCAGGTTTGAACTCAGGACTTTCGGGTCGACGGCGAGAGTCTAGCCACTACGCTATCACGGCTCTCACGTTACTGCTGATTATGAGAAATCTGATTATAAACTAATATATTTTAACTAGGTCTGTACCGAATATTCGCTTCGTATTCTCTTCGGGCCGAATAGTGGACCTATTGACTATTCGGCCGAATAGTAGCGGTCGGGCCGAATACGAATAGTAGTTACCTTACACCCGCTTCTGCATACACTGCCTTAATGCTGTCAACATGGAACGATTGGTTTTCTTCAAAGCTAATGCAGTTTTCCTGCATTAACTAAGCTGTCAGTGACCATTTCCAAGTTTAATTACTTTTTATAATACTTAGGATTCTTTCGTTCCTAGTTATTAGTTACAACAGACTGACTGAAGAATGCAAAACATAAAATGTTTTTGAATGTTTACTATTCTGTACGAATACTAGCTAGACATGGAAAGAATATAAACTCCGGCCACATCCAAGTCGATAATATGAAAATCAAACGAACGGAAACATATAAGTACCTGGGTACAAACTTCAACTGCTCCAACATAATAAGAGAAGAAATACAATCTAGAATACAATCTAGAAATAAAGTATACTATGCTCTTCAACATCCGTAAAGTCAAAGTGTCTGTCTCGCAACACCAAGATCAAAATATATAAAACGTGGATAAGACCAGTCGTTTATACGGCTCTGAAACTTGAAGCAGAAAATAAAAGGGATGAGGCCTTATTACAGGTTTTCGAAAGCAGTCTTACGACAAATCTTTGGACCCATCAAAGATGCTAACAGCGGGGAATGGAGAATGAGAAACAGCAACGTAACACATAATCTGTTTGAATCACCATTGTTCAATGGCATCATGAGAGCTAACAAACCAACATGGTTTGGGCATATTGAAAGAATGTCAAATGACAGAGAAGTAAAAACTGTATACACCTGAGAAAGGAATGGGCGTAGACCACGAGGCAGACAAAAAAAGAAGTTCGAGAGATAATGTCCAGCCAGACCTGCACACAACACAAATTGTAAAGATAAGGCCAGCTAGAGATATGAATGGAGACGAGTGATATCTGCAGCAGTAAACCTCAAGGGCTCAGAATGCTAAAGAAGAAGATGACTATTCTGTGCTACTTAATGTGAAGTAAAAGTTCAGGGTACATTTGACATAATAAATGTGTTTTTAAAAATTTTTAAAGATATATTTTATACACTATATACTATTCGTATTCGTATTCGGCCGAATAGTTGGTCCCGTTATTCGTGTTCGGTCGAATAGTGAAAATCACTTTTCGGTACAGCCCTAATTTTAACCAAATCCATATTGATATGTTCAGGTAGCCTAATCTCGCAGAAAATGGTATAATGTCTGTTACATACGACTCGGTCTGACACCTACTTGGACAGACAAATCTCCCTTTCTGATCAGTTTTTGAACCGGCGCCAATTGACCGGGAAAACTTTTACAATTCAGTGCGTTTCAAAAGTGATGACTTCACATTTTAACAAATTTCTCGAAAACGCCTATACATAGATTTTTACACGTGACCTCAGATTGCATATGTCCTTGTAATTTTATAATTAACAATCGCACAGGTGCTGCTGTTTTCTCAAAGTAGCAAAATTCTTTGATCTTTATTTGACTAATAATTTATGTACCCCTAAAAATAGAATTTACTATATTTGACTCACGCGGGCAGATTATTTGGAAAGCAGTTCACATGGGTAGCGACCTGTGAGAATATTTTTGATAGCCTATCCCTCATACAATAAACAATCTACAACTCATGGGGGTCTAATGCTGAAGATCACCGCCGGAGGCACAGGCAAAATAAGTACTAGATATTGGTTTACATTAAACAAAAATTTTTACATGATTAAAAACAGGTTGCATGCCAAATGTCAACAACTTGCACGGAACGGTCTGTGAGTTACAGATTTTTAAAGTTGGCTACGACTTCTGGTACAAACTATAGTCAATGTACTCCTTTAAATGGTTATTCGTGTGTTCATTCCCAACAAATTGTCATTGATAACCAAACATACCCCTGCCTCAGTAAAAAAAAAAAAAAATATAAGAATAATTTCCCAGCAATTAGAAGAATTCTCAGCATAAATGCAAAAATTTGTATCTTCCATGTATGTTATTATTTTCTAAGGAACCGAACATACTCCTGCCTCCGTAAAAACTATAAGAATAATTTCTGAGAATTAGAAGTTTTCTCAGCATAAATGCAAAAGTTCTGTATCTTCCATACATGATATTATTTTCTAAGGATAACAATAACTCTGTAATAAGTAACTGCATTACCAGAACCAATCAGTACAGTGCAGAAATAATCCTTCTCTCGGCGGTTGGACCTTTCTGGGCGCAGCTACTGGATGAACTTTGCGGTGAATTCTCTCATTCTCAAAAATGGGACCAGACAGCTTTGATCACGCTCGTGAGAGGCTGGATCACGCGCCAGAAAAGACATTTTGTGTCTGTTCTTAGTGACACAAATTGGCTAAGAGCATTACATGTGAAGGAGAGAGGGGGAGAGAAATGGAAAGGTGACAGAAAGAAGGGGGAGGGAAGAAGTGAGAGGGAGAGATTGAGGAGGGAAACCATGACTAGATGAAAATAACCGAGATGTATTATGTCACCTATTCGATGAACAGTTATCTCGTGTTATATTCTACTATGACTGTGAAAGAAATGTCTGACAATACTAAGATAAACGACGTTGAAATATATGCATGCAATGCATGTGGCTTTGTATCTGCATTTGTTTTTTTTCTTTTTTTTTTTAACATTCATCCCCTGGAGTAACTTGTACCTGTCTGATATTATCACACACGCAATCGACAGACTAACTAGGATATTTTTCATAAGTATTAATGTTACACACAGCGCCCTAAAGCGTTAATACAATGAGTGTTCAGCTCTAAGCTCTGCAGGTAAAACTACAGAGTGGCGTTTTTCTTCATCTGATTTCAGTTTTACAATTTGACTATTACCCTCTGCTAATTATTTTGACTAGACGATATTACTTATATGTTCTTTTCCTCTGGTCTTCTTCTTCTTTTTCTTCTTCTTCTTCTTCCCTTCTTCTTCTTTTTCTTCTTCTTCTTCTTCTTCTTCTTCTTCTTCTTCTTCTTCTTCTTCTTCTTCTTCTTCTTCTTCTTCTTCTTCTTCTTCTTCTTCTTCTTCTTCTTCTTCTTCTTCTTCTTCTTCTTTCTTCTTCTTCTTCTTCTTCTTTGTCTTCATCTTCTTCTTCTTCCTTGTCTTCATCATCTTCTTCTTCATTTCTTCTTCTTCTTTCTTCTTCTTCTTCTTCTTCTTCTTCTTCTTCTTCTTCTTCTTCTTCTTCTTCTTCTTCTTCTTCTTCTTCTTCTTCTTCTTCTTCTTCTTCTTCTTCTTCTTCTTCTTTTGTCTTCATCTTCTTCTTTTCTTCTCTTCTTCTTCTTCTTCTTCTTTCTTCTTCTTCTTCTTCTTCTTCTTCTTCTTCTTCTTCTTCTTCTTCTTCTTCTTCTTCTTCTTCTTCTTCTTCTTCTTCTTCTTCTTCTTCTTCTTCTTCTTCTTCTTCTTCTTCTTCTTCTTCTTCTTCTTCTTTCTGTCTTTTCTCTTCTTCTTCTTATTCTTCTTCTTCTTCTTCTTCTTCCTTCTTCTTCTTCTTCTTCTTCTTCTTCTTCTTCTTCTTCTTCTTCTTCTTCTTCTTCTTCTTCTTCTTCTTCTTCTTCTTCTTTCTTCTTCTTCTTCTTCTTCTTCTTCTTCTTCTTGTTTCTTCTTCTTCTTCTTCTTCTTCTTCTTCTTCTTCTTCTTCTTCTTCTTCTTCTTCTTCTTCTTCTTCTTCTTCTTCTTCTTTTTCTTCTTCTTTTTCATTCTTCTTCCCCCTCCTTCTTCTTCTTATTCCTTTTTCATTCATTCATTTTTTGGCTATCTTTACTCTCTGGAGGCATTCGCCCTGTAAACTGTGTAGGCACCAGTCTAGTGGTGTATATTTTCTCAGTACGATGTAAATTTTCGATTTGCGACCTCTAATGGCCTCCAGCTGTCAGATCAAAAGTTCACTGTATTTTCATTTCGCTGATTATGATGACCCATACTGTGCTGCCTCATGCAGTTGCCTGTGTGTATCACAGCACGGCACGACGATGCATTGCACGTGGCAGAGAATTCTCTCATACTCGCAAATGGAAGCTTTCAAAAGACATGAGCTCAAAGGAGAGACGTAAGCTCCCATGCTCTGACGACCATATGAACAACTTCTGACAGTTACATCCATTACCGAAACAGTCGTTCTAACACTTACCCACGCTATTTCTGAAGCAGGCAAACAAATATATACCAAACACTAGCTTACTGTTATTTCAAGTTAGGAAATATGCTGGCACGGTCATATTAAGGTGGGCTAGTATTCCTATGTTTTCTATTTGAAGTCACGAGAAGTCGCAAGATTTGCGTTTAAAAAAAAATGCGACAGCAAAGCATAACTTACACTAATTAGGGAGGAGGAAGGGGTCGGAAAAGGGGGGGGGGGGAGGTTTCAGAGGATCCAAGGTTCCAGGGCCTTTGCTTCGGGCTTGATCTTGAATTTTTGTCCAAGGCCTTCTGTATCGTAGGCTTTGGTTTGACCACTCCTTCTGGCAAACGAAGCATCCCAAAATACCCCCATTCAACATCCAAAGAAGTTCAAAAACAGCAGCACACAACAGCACACTTGCACCCTTTCAAATAATGGACTGTCAGGTCAGCTGTGGAATTCCCACGGGAATTTCGTGTTTGGGGTACGTTGTAAATTAAGAATCGTTAGTTTTAGTAGTCACGGGCAGATAACTCTAAACACTTATGTTTGCGTGTTTCCAAAATGGCACCCGTCGATCCGTTTACTATATACGCAGCTGTAGCTGTGTCGATGATATTAATAATATTATTTGTTACCGTTATCAGTAAATTTACACAGTGTAAGTAGTACTAGCTTGGTGTGATTGAACACATTAGGTATACCGTAATATTTTACAGTCGGAAACCTAAGGAATTGATAATTATTTATTTAACGGATAATTTAGCCGACATGACATTGCAATTGACTTTATCTTCCGAATAACGGTCCTAAATTATCGAGGCCGAAAATATAATATACCCTAACAGGGCCTCAGTCACATGTAAATAGCGGACTTTCGGCGACTTAAATTGCGCACTTCCGGCGACTTCCGCCACCGCTGAGAATATGGATTGGGGCTAAACAAGATTGCTGGGGCTCATGAGCAGCAGCTAACGCATCTCCTGCAGCTTCCTTCATTTTATTTGCTCGTGGGTCCCAGCCATCTAGTTTAGCCCCAATCCATATTCTCAGCGGTTGTGGAAGTGCGCAATTTAAGTCGCTGAAAGTCCGCTATTTACATGTGACTAAGCCTGACTGTTAGGGTATATTTTCGGCCGCAATAATTTAGGAACGTTATTTGGAGGATAGCCAAATTGACTAATGAATTATAATAGATTAATAGGGTTCTTTTTCTTCTTCTGTGCTTTCACCAGGTGTAAACTGGTGGAAAGTTATGGTTGTTCGTCCACCTCTGGACTGCAGTCCTGTTCCAGAACCTGAGTGTTGAGTGTTTATCCATTTGACAGATCAGACACATTTGTGTGCAGACTATTGGTTCCTTCCCTCTCAGGCAGATGCACTTAAACTTCAAAGGAAGCTCCTAATTAGTCTACTCTTACGACATGCTTTTGGGTAGGCAGTGTCTATTCTTCTTTTCCCAAAATAGAACCCCGGATTCCCAGACAGGGGTGTGGTTCAGTTTCTGGGATGTTGTATACCAGAATACCTAGGGAATTCTTATCCGAATAGTGACACTTTGCTTCGCCTGGTGTTGACCATCTGCGTTCCTAGTGGGGTTCAACTTCATTCACATATTTTCTGATTTTCATAATTTGAAAAAAAATTGCAAATGACAAACTTTCATTTAATTTAACAGTGCTGCTGCTAAAATTTTAGTGGATTATAATAATTATTTAGTGATTTTTTCCCCTAGTAAACTTATTTCCGCAGAATATTAAATATGATATTTATGAAGGGTTAATGGCCCATGACAAGCTGCTATACTGAGTAATGAGCATTTTGAAAAGTTTGGCTGCCTCTTTTCCTCTGAGTGCTGAGCTACATTATGTGTGATAAGACTAGCATGGTGAAAGTTTAGGTAAAGGCTATTTGAGTTTATTCAGGAAGCAGGATATTGAAAATTATTATCATCACAGGCCAGAGACTCAAGCCGCAGCACAAAAAGATTACTAATGTTTTATTGGCAATGGTCTGTGGGCCACTTGCTAGGCCTCTGCAGGCCACCAGTTGAATAGCCATGCCTCCGTGAATCATAGGGCAGGGTATCCTACCCGGAGTGAATGAATGAATCTAGAACTGACATTACTGCTCTTAGCATTTTCCCAAGTGTGCTCCCTCCCCCTCCCTCATTATTTATTAGACTGGGAGCTGATTGTCTGGACAACATTTAACACTCAGTCAGTGTCAGATGTGATAATCTTATCCTTTACTGGTTTCAAATATTTTGAACTTGTCTGTGTGAATGTGCAAGTATTTTCATTTTAATGTAATCTTTTTTTTTTTTTTTTTTTGCAGCGTCATCTAAAGATGATAAAAAAGAAGCAAAAGTGCGTGCAGGTCCTCCTCCTGCATTGCAAGCAATGGAGGGACCACGTGGAGTACGGCGAAGGGGCCCACGTCCGAATAGAATGAGAATAAATGAAGATGACTCAAGTAATTCTTTTTATTTTTTAAATGTTTTTAATTCAATTCTTGTGCATTGAGTTGTTTGAATTGTTACTGAAATTTATGGCATAAAGAATATTTATTTATCCATTTGCACAATATTTACTTCTCTGTTTATGTTAATACAACACATCAACATCATGGTGCAATGTATAACATATAATTGCTCCATTCTACTTCTAACTCAAGTCCGAAGAATCCCAGTGCAATGCACGAACTCCTTAGCACCAGAGAGGATTCCGAAATACTTTGGGTAGATTTTCAACTCCAAATTATGCCTGGGCAGTGCTGTTAGGCTACTGTTTTCGATTTCCAACTGAAAAGTGTTTTTTACTTGCGCAGCAATACACACAGGCATTTGATTTTACTACCCAGAGACCAGGGGAAATTACTGGGTCCACATGAAAAAATCCCAGCTCATTCTTAGGATTGAACCTGGGACCTCCAGCATTCGAGGCGGACCCCATGCCATTTATTTTTCTCTATGTGCTGCGTCTCCTTCTCTTTGTCTCACTTTCAGTAAGTTGGTTGTAGCCGCAACCGTTCTTTTAAAATGTTTATGGTTATGCCAAGATCAGATCAGATAATACGGGTTATGTAAACATCATGGGGTAAGAGACTGAAGGTAATGAATGATCAGTGGAGAGTTATTCATTCATGCAGTGTCCTAGAATGATGCTGCCTTCTTCAACTGTGGAGCACTCAGATACCAAAGTATATCTTGAGTATATTTAACTCTTGACATCAGTTCAGTATTACTGAATGGAGCGTAAACATGGACTAAAATACTAACTACAGACATAAACTGGTGATTATGGAGGGTAAACAGTAAAGGACCATTTTCCACGCTTTCATGCATATTAGCATATAGAGCCAGATTTTATACACCATTTGGTGGGGGATGTGATAAAAATCCAGCAGCTGCTTTTATTTCCCAGGAATCTGCCAGGTACCAATTTAAGGCTGGGTCGACCTTGGATTATGCTGAATTGAATAAGTGAAATTGTATGAATCATTAATGGTGAGCCTTAGGAGAAAACTAAACAGGGTAAAGTGAATTAAGTGCTGAGGGAAAAGATGCTACTTTTGTAGGCGCACTTTGAGAACTTTCATGCATTGGAACCCACAGAAAACCCCCTTCCCCCCAAAAAAAAAGGTGTGGGATGGGGGGCAGAAAACATACAGAATAAACAAAACTTTATTTTCAAACAGAAAGGAATTGGGCATGCAGGCCTGTTTTAACTTCTGGTCTTTTTAACCTCACTCCTTACATAGATTATTCCTTTCATGCACACACACAGTTAAAGACACTGAATTATCTTGGAAGTAGATGGAGTGAGCTGTATAAGATAGATAGAAGTAGGAAGACTTGGAGAGTTTTCTTCTTCTTCTGCGTTCAACATCAATCATGCTAAACATTGAGTCCTGTCTGGGTCACAAATAGGATTGTGCGTTTAAGGTCGCCACCGGTCCCCCATAGCTTCTCTCGCAATGTGGATCCCCTGGGCCAGATCCACAGTCTTTGCTGGGAGAGGTTAGGGCAGTACTGTAGTATGTGCTCAGGGGTTTGTCTTTCTGCTCCACAATCACAGGCAGCAGATTCCTTTATGCCTATCCTGTACAGGTGTGCTCGAAGACCACAGTGTCCTGTCCAAAGTTTAAAAATTGATGTTTATTCTTTCCTGTTGAGTTTGTTTATGCTGTCACTCTCTGGTCTGTAATCTCCATTCTGCCTTCTCCACTCCTGCTTGAAAGACTGCTTTAGCACTGTTTTGGTTTCCTTGTAGCTGTGTGGTGGATGAGGTTGTGGAAGATTACTCCCAGCTTTTGCCAACTCATCTGCTCTCTCATTTCCTTGAATACCACAGTGGGCTTCCTTGGAGAGTAAGCCAGTGTTGGTCCTTCGATCTGCAATTAGTTTGTCTTGTTTTTTGCTTGATAGTGCTTGGAGAGCAGGCAATGTGTCACTAAGTAAAACAATTTTGTGCCCTCTGCATTCTTGAGTGATGAGATGATAGACTGCAGAAAGGAGGGCAGTTGCCTCAGCTCTAAAGTTAGTGCAGATGTCACCTGCTGGTGGAGAGAGAGAGTTTCTGCTCTACTGTTAGGGGGTTTAATGTATATTCCACAGCCCCCCTTACTGACTGCATCTGTGGCAGAGCCGTCGGTGAAAACCTGAGTCCAAGTGGTGTTGGGATACTTCTCATCAAGCATAGCAAGAGCCAGGGTTCTCTGTTGACTTGGAGAGTGTTAGTTGAGGGCTTTTTTTTTCAGTCAGGGGGTAAAAGGCAAAAGAAGAAGGAACTTCTCATTACATTAGAATGTCAAATATGACCTGGACAAAAAATCCTTAAAAATAAATTGTAGGAGTCTGGTGACTGGATCGTAAGCACACCTTTATTCTCATGACCCATGCAAGAGTAAAGTAGAGGACCCTTTTCCGCGCCTTCAGGCATATTGCTCATATAGGCTAGACCTGTATTTTATAGACTTATCGGCACTGGGTGGTTGATGTAGTCAGCATCACCCTGGCCACCATTACTTCCAAGCACTGTATCTGGTACCCACTCAAGGCTGGGTCGACCTAGGAGCCAAGGTCATTTTCGAAAAATAAAAAGTCCGGCCTCATCAGGACTCAAACTCATGACCTTCAGGTGAACGTCCAGCTACTACACCACGGCGGCTCTCACTTGCAAGAGTACTCATGTAATATCTGAAGTTTATTACCAAAGGTAGTCAAGGTTATTGGGGGGGGGGGGGCAAAGAAGAACCTGGAATGACAGCATCAGAAATAGACAGGACTGACCCCCGTGTGGTTTCAGGGGCCCCATTGTGGGGAAAACAAGAATAGACCCACTGCCTCCCCAAAAGCATGTCGTAAGAGTCGACTAATTGGGGAGCTTCCTTTGAAGTCGGAGTGCATCTGCCGGAGAGGCAAGGAACCAACAGTCTGTATTCAAGAGAATGAGATCTGTAAAACTGATGCACACGCAACACTCAGGTTCTGGTTCTGCAGTTCAATAGTGGACGAGCAACCAGAACCTTCCACCAGAGTTTACAGCTGGTGAACGCGAAGAAGAAGAAGAAGACAGGACTGACTAAATTATTCAAGCCGAAGTCAGAGAAAGGTGGCAGGTTTTGAGTGCTAGTGCACACATCGATACACCTTTATGACCCTAAGGTCAAGGCTTATTTTATATTAACTAAAGAAGATTTGTCTCATTGACCTGTCGGTTACGCATTTTGACAGTTTAGAAGTAAGTCAATAATGTCAACAGAAATTTACCAATATGCAGCTTAATATAATGGTCATTTCAGATGAAGATGAAGAAGATGAGAATGAAGACATTCCACAGCAGTCTGAAGGCAAAGTAGGTGCTAAAAAGATGAAAAAGTTGCAGGAGAAGGCTGAAAAGAAGGCAATGAGAGAGGTAAACAGTTCTTAACTGTCAGTGTTTAGACCATTATTCTGAATTTAAATTTTGTTTGTTTATTTCTATCATGGAATTTATTTATTTCTATCATGGAATTTATCAGATCTTGATAAAATTTGACTGAGCTACTGTATAACAGCAGTCATTAGTACCTGTTCTCATCACAGTCTTATGAGACTGATGCAGATAAGAGTGGTGAGGAGATCTGGCCGATACTTGAAGCTCTGAGGAAAAGCAAGACAGACATATAAGCAGACTGCTACTGGCACCATTGGTTTCGGAACTCTGCACTGACTTCTGAAGATGGGGACGGAACGCTTATCAGAATGCCCTGAGTGCTGTTGGTGTTGGTTCTTGAATCAGTTCAACTCTCAAATCAACCTGCTAAAACTGAATGTTGGGTGACATATGCCAAACCTGACATCTCATATTGTGCCTACGGCTTTGTGTGGAGGAGCACACTGGGGAGTTATATCCTAGGAAGAGGTAATGCAGTCTAAAAGTATAATATTATGGCAAAGCAGAGCAGGCTTCTAACCGTCTTTGGCAGGGAAGTTTCAGTAGGCGGTCACTAATTTTCTTCTGATATGGCAGCTTCTGCAGCAGGCTTTGTTTTAAACTTATTGGTGCTACCTTTCCTTTGAAGTAAATGACAGGTTCATCAATCATCACGTCCTTTACAGAACGAGGCTCTCTTCACGGCACGCCTGAAAGTATCGCTTTCTCTAGCCAGCTCTCCAGCCCCATGTGCTTTCAATGCCAGTGCATCTTCAATGTCTTGTATCCATCCTCGTGGTAGTCGACTCCTGCCTCGCCTTCCACAAACTGCACCTTCCATCACTGTCTTTTCCAAGTCACCATGACGCTTGATGTGGCCAAAATACTTTAACTTTCGGGACAGGATGCTGTTTATGAGCCAGTTTTCTTTGATGTTTAGCTCGATCAGAATGTCGATGTTTTTACAGGCTGAGAGAGGGAATCATTCTGCATGGCAACACACAATCTCTGCAATGCTACCCAGATATTGCGCTACAACTTTTCTTGATGCTAGGGGGTCTTGCAAGTCACACTCGCCATTATTGCAAGTTACACTCACCATTGCTTGCAAGTCACACTCGCCATTGCTTGCAAGTCATACTCACTATTTCTTTGCAAGTCATACTCACTATTGCTTGCAAGTCATACTCGCCATTGTGCTGATGGACTGCCTGCCTGTAGCACATTATAACATTGTCGTTTGGAAAGATGGAAGAGCGCCAGCTAATAGATAGTAGAATGTGTTGCTATAGTTAAAGTGCCAAAAATACTGACTGCTAAATACCAATCTTGGCTTACAGTATGTGGTAATGCTGACAGATGCTAAATCAGTACTTGAAGCACTCCAGTCTAGGAAACTACCAGAATTGCAAACACTGCTGACACAACTCAGCCTTCAGCGAAGAGTTGTAATGCAGTGGATAACGTCACATTGTGGAGTCCCTGGAAATGAGAAAGCTGATCAACTGGCAGGGAAAGGTGCGACAAAAGAGTAGCCGGATGTACCAGTCACATACCACCAAAAGAAAAGAATAATTAAATCGATCAGGAAACCACCAGCCCCAGCACAAGACGACTATTTTATTATGGACAGACCAGAACAAGTCATTATCCTCCGCCTCAGAACAGGGCACAACCGATTACATAACCACATGTACACAAAATTCAAGATAGGTGTATCAGCCATGTGCACCTGTGGAAATGTGCCCCAGACAGCAGAGCATGTACTCCAGGACTGCACCGAATTTGACACATTAAAGCAAACCTTTTGGCCAGAAAGAACAACAGTGGAATGTAAACTCTATGGACCACTGAATGAACTAACAACGACAGTGAAATTTATACAAGAGACAAAACTGCTGATATAGACAACTTATTTCAGGCGAACGGAAAGAAGAAGAAAGAACTGACCTTTGTTGAGAAACTTTGTATTTTTTATTTGATTATCAGAAGCAAAATATTTACTGTTTTATTACTGTGAACATTATTGCCGTTGAGTAATTAGATTCCAATGAAATCAGATTTCTGTGCAGTTTTAAAGAAATAAGTCTAACTCAGATAGATGCAATTTACACTCTTTGTTTCTCAGACTATCTCTCTTGTTTCGTTCACATACACAGACATTCATATATATTAAACACATGGTTCATGAACTTACTGGACTTGTCATTTGGCTAATTTGTTTCTGGCAAGGTTTCAAAACACCCTCAACTGACAGCACACACTCATGAACTTACTGGACTTGTCTTTTGGCTAATTTGTTTCTGGCAAGGTTTCACAACACTCTCAACTGACAGCACACATTCATGAACTTACTGGACTTGTCATTTGGCTAATTTGTTTCTGGCAAGGTTTCACAGCACTATCGACTGACAGCGCACATTCATGAACTTACTGGACTTGTCATTTGGCTAATTTGTTTCTGGCAAGGTTTCACAACACTCTCAACTGACAGCGCACACTCATGAACTTACTGGACTTGTCATTTGGCTAATTTGTTTCTGGCAAGGTTTCACAACACTATCGACTGACAGCGCACATTCATGAACTTACTGGACTTGTCATTTGGCTAATTTGTTTCTGGCAAGGTTTCACAACACTATCGACTGACAGCGCACACTCATGAACTTACTGGACTTGTCATTTGGCTAATTTGTTTCTGGCAAGGTTTCACAACACTCTCGACTGACAGCACACATGTATAGATCAGCATTGATAAGCAGTTGCTTCTCTTATAATTTCTTAGAACACTAATACAGAACTGTGATTGCAAACTTCTAGTAATACTTTCTATCCTTTTTCATATTCCTATTGTTATATTATGTTGTCCATCGTGATGTTGTCCATTCTTCCCGTTCATCCCCAAAACATTCCAGTGCAACACATTTTCACGTTTCAGGTCTTAACATTACCACATGCAATATTGGCTTTATATATTTAGTCAAGTATTCCCATTTAAACCCTAATCAAGATGATTTTATATGTGTGAGCACACACACACACACACACACCTGCTAACTTCTGAAATTGATAGTTTGTAATTCTGCTTTTTTTTTAGCAAGAAGAAAGAGACTGGGAGGAAAGGAAGAAGAGGGAAAAGGAATTGGAAGCAGAACGAAAGAAACAAGAAGAGATAGATAAAAAGGAAGCTGCCTTACGTGTAAGTATATGGGGATATCAAAGTTAGTTGCGTACCCTTTTCAAGAGGTTGTAGAACCAAGCCCAGCATTTTTACAAGGCAATTTCGTTTTCAGCAGTTTGTCTTTGCTTTCTGGACTTACGGCTCGATATTATTGTGAGAATCAGCACAGAGCTCTCTGCACTATGTTGATTAATTCATCATGATGTATAAGCATTGTGACTGACCATATAAATTGTGACTCTTAAGTTGAAGTTTTCAAGCCTTAAAAATCTGTCGAGAACTAAGCGTCGACTTATAGGGCAGGTATGAAATGCTGATTAGATAATAATTGTGTAAAATAAAAGTAAATGTCCCCTTTTTTCGTGCCTTTAGGCGTATTAGGAATATAGGGCTAGATCTATATTTTTATAGACCAATCAGCACCTGGTGGGTGATATGGTCAGCATCACGCCAGCCGCCTTTACTTCCCAGGACTGCACCTCGTACCCACTTAAGGCATATATATATTGAGGAAACCAACAACCCACCAATACTTTTTTTGCCATCCTAATATAGATTTACTATACATATATATGTATACATATATGTGTATATATATATATACATATATATATATATATATATATATATATATATATATATACATGTATATATAATATATATATATATACACATGTATGTATAGTAAATCTATATTAGGATGGGAAAAAAAGTATTGGTGGGTTGCTGGTTTCTTAAATTTGTATCACAGATCCCCTAAATTTGTTGTGCAGACGCTTGATGATCTGTGGACCACCCATTTTTTCTCAAACAGAGTTTTCTAGAGCCATATTCTGCATTCTGTGGTCCATGGATCAGCAGGGATCTACATAAATTGCCATGGGTCTGCCAGATATGTCCATCCAATCATGTAGAAGTTATCATAAAAACCATTATTGATGGGCAGTAGCCATTGCTGCCTATCAATCTGGGAAATTGAATGGATATAATTGCAGTGCTTTTTCTTTTGACAATAACGCTCCAGGCTTGTATATCAGATTTGCTATCATCTGAGCTGCAGCAAATGTTACATTGCTAAGAACTGTGTAAGAACTGTAATTTTATAACATTGAATATAATTAATAAAATAATATTTGCTTCAGTATTTGTTTTTGCCGCAACCTTCAGTCAGTCTGCAGGTGTAAAAAAAAAAAGATTGAGGAAAACTGGTCTGTGGGATTCACAGTCAAGCTGGTCTAGGAAATTCACAGTCAAGCTGGTCTAGAGGATTCACAGTGAACATGTTTTGCAAAGGCTGTAATCCTATCCTGTAAAACAATTTTGATTACATAATTCAACCAGTCAAAAACATTTCTGATAAAAAAGAAAGAGAAGAAAACATTTAAACCTGTACAGCAGGAATAGAAGGGCTTAGCGTAAAAGATATGAAAGATAAAATACATTTTAAAATCTCTAGTTGCAAACTGTGTGATAGATATTATTGCAGTGCCTTATCTCTCAGAAACAACGCTCCAGTCTTGTAAATCAGATTTTCTAATATCTGGCTGGGTGGCATTCACATAGGTAAGAAATTGGTTTACCTCCGCACTCTTACCCAAGTGGACACCAGCACTGATCAGCAATTATAAATATGGACTGTAAGAATTATTTTAAAAATTATTTAATTTCTGTTGTTACAGGAAGAAGAGGAAAAGAAGATCAGAGAAGAACAAGAACAGAGAGAGCATGAGGAATACCTGAAGATGAAAGAGATGTTTTCTGTTGAGGAAGAAGGAGAAGGAGAGCAGGATGCTAACTTGAATGTGAGTGCTGCATGCCTTCTTGTTCATGTTTTTTTACATTCTGACAGCAAACTGGTCGCACGTTACTTGTAAGAGAGTAGTAAGCTGATTAAATTTTAGGATTTTTGAAAGTGCTTTTCTGTCTCTCAATGCTACCATTTCTTTTCCATGAAAAATAGCTCTCCTCTTCATATTTATATTCACCAGCTGTAAACTGCCGTGGAAAGTTCTGG
Organism: Candidula unifasciata; assembly: GCA_905116865.2. Taxonomy (NCBI): domain Eukaryota; kingdom Metazoa; phylum Mollusca; class Gastropoda; order Stylommatophora; family Geomitridae; genus Candidula; species Candidula unifasciata. The sequence goes on along the minus strand of CAJHNH020005913.1, from coordinate 408,682 downwards.
TTGTTTGTCCGCTTCTGGACTTCAGTCTTGTTCCAGAAAATGAGTTTCATGTGCACGTTTGTTTTGCAGATTTGGTTGATTTGTATGCAGACTGTTGGTTCCTCGCCTCTCTGACTGATGCACTCCGACTCTGAAGGAAACACCCCTAATTGATCACCTTGTACGATATGCTTGTTAGAGAGGCAGTGAGTTTATTCTTTATTTCTTCTTTCCCCCCCCCCCCCCCCCCCACCCCAGTTGAGGGCTCTGGAACTAACACTGGCAGAAGAAATAGCCACAACTGCATGCATTATGGCAGATTATTAAAACATTTGAACTGGCTATTCAACATGCAAAAGATATAGCAGGAAAATAGCTACTACTAATACTGTAGTTATGCAGGTCTAGCAGAATTCTTGGTCCGCTACATATAGGGTTGAATGTTACTTGTCTAAAGCAAGTTAAAGAAGTTGAAAGATCAGAAAATATAAACAAGATGCCAACAAGCCAGTGCACTTATATACCAACTGACACCGTTTATTAAGACATCCGACCTTATCTAGGAGATGATGGATTGATGACATCAAAGAGCTTTACATTGACATGGGATGACAGTAGCCATTGCCGCCCATCAAGCAATGGATCTCAAACTGTTTCTCTCCATAGCACTTAAAGACAGAAGTGGAAATTGATGATGATGATGAGTGATTAAAGACAGAAGTGGAAATTGATGATGCTGATGAGTGATTAAAGACAAGTGTAAATTGATGATGATGATGGGTGATTAAAGACACAAGTGTAAATTGATGATGATGGGTGATTAAAGACATAACTGGAAAATGATGATGATGATGAGTGATTAAAGACAGAAGTGGAAATTGATGATGATGATGATGAGTGATTAAAGACAGAAGTGGAAATTGATGATGATGATGGGTGATTGAAGACAGAAGTGGAAATTGATGATGATGATGGGTGATTAAAGACAGAAGTGGAAATTGATGATGATGATGGGTGATTAAAGACAGAAGTGGAAATTAATGATGATGATGGGTGATTAAAGACAGCAGTGGAAATTGATGATGATGATGAGTGATTAAAGACAGAAGTGGAAATTGATGATGATGATGGGTGATTAAAGACAGAAGTGGAAATTGATGATGATGATTGGTGATTAAAGACAGAAGTGGAAATTGATGATGATGATGGGTGATTAAAGACAGAAGTGGAAATTAATGATGATGATGAGTGATTAAAGACAGAAGTGAAAATTTATGATGATGATGGATGATTAAAGACAGAAGTGGAAATTGATGATGATGATGATGGGTGATTAAAGACAGCAGTGGAAATTGATGATGATGATGAGTGATTAAAGACAGAAGTGAACATTGATGATGATGATGAGTGATAACATTTATTAAATCTGACATCTTTTAAGCAAAATGATCCTGTTTTCAAGAAAGTATTGGCAAGTGACAGAAAAACAGAAATGATTACTTAATTCCTAATGAAAAAATAGCTTCATTTCACAAAAGCCTCCAGAAAAACACAAAAATATGTAAATTAGTGACATTTTTAGACACTTCACCTTTTTCACCTTCTGTTTTTCTTCTCCATTCCCACTTTGAGGTCATCTGTTTTTTTTTAAATCTTTATTTTCCTACCATCATCATAGTCCCCTTTATTTGATCTGTTCAGTTTTGAATTCAGCTAAAAGCTTACACTGTTTCTATTTTGTTTATTTTTGTTTTCTTTTAATATATTTGCATTGCTTTTAATACATTGCTTAAATGCATTTGTACTATTAATTGCAGTGATAAAAAACATTGTTAAAGTGTTGTATTCCCTACTTTGTTATATATATATCTGAATCATGGGCAACAAATGAACTAACCAGGAAACAGAATGATGGGCGAAGAAGTGCAGTGTCTGAGGAAACAATACCTTGGACAGACAGAAAAATGAAAATGGCAATTCAGCAAAGAACAGATAAAATCATACTTCAGTTAAAGAATTTAGATGTAGACAGTAAAGAATTGTTAAGATATATAAGAAGAAATAAACTTGATACCATGCAACCTCTCTATGGGCTTTCTGGGACCAATTTGTTGGTTGGATGGGAGGGGGGGGGGGGGGTTGGACCCACTGCCCTGAAATTAGATGTGTTGGACCAAAAGTGCAAATATTGCATCTAGCTGTCTCCATGAGTGTGATGTGTATAAAAAGTTGTTATATGTTAACTCCATGAATGTGATGTGGATAAAAAGTTGTTATATGTTAACTCCATGAGTGTGATGTGTATAAAAAGTTGTTATATGTTAACTCCATGAGTGTGATGTGGATACAAAGTTGTTATATGTTAACTCCATGAATGTGATGTGGATAAAAAGTTGTTATATGTTAACTCCATGAGTGTGATGTTTATAAAAAGTTGTTATATGTTAACTCCATGAGTGTGATGTGCATAAAAAAATGTTATATGTTAACTCCATGAGTGTGATGTGGATAAAAGGTTGTTATATGTTAGGTACTCCATAGTGTGATGTGTATCTCTGCGTAGTAGTCATATGTTTGCACTCCATGAGTGTGATGTGGATAAAAAGTTGTTATATGTTAACTCCATGAGTGTGATGTGTATAAAAAGTTGTTTTGCACAACCTTCTGTTAACTCCATGAGTGTGATTTGTATAAAAACCTTTGTTACATGTTAACTCCATGAGTGTTCTGTGTATGCGTAGTTGTTATATGTTAACAACCTTCTGTCTGTGAATAAAAAGTAGTCATATCTTAACAACCTCCATGAGTATGATGTGTATAAAAAGTTGTTATATGTTAACTCCATGAGTGTGATGTTTATAAAAAGTTGTTATATGTTAACTCCATGAGTGTGATGTGCATAAAAAAATGTTATATGTTAACTCCATGAGTGTGATGTGGATAAAAAGTTGTTATATGTTAACTCCATGAGTGTGATGTGTATAAAAAGTTGTTATATGTTAACTCCATGAGTGTGATGTGGATAAAAAGTTGTTATATGTTAACTCCATGAGTGTGATGTGTATAAAAAGTTCTGTCTCTGTTAACTCCATGAGTAGTCATATGTTTGCAAAACCTTCTGTTATATAGTTAACTCCATGAGTGTGATGTGTATAAAAAGTCATATATATGTTAACTCCACCTGTGATGTGGAGGTAAAAAGTTGTTATATGTTAACTCCATGAGTGTGATGTGTCTAAAAAGTTGTTATATGTTAACTCAACCTTCTGTGTGATGTGGATAAAAAGTTAGTTATATGTTAACTCCATGAGTGTGATCTTTATAAAAGTTTGTTATATGTTAACTCCATGAGTGTGATGTGTATAGGTAGTTGTTATATTTGTTAACTCTTCTGAGTGTGATGTGGGTAAAAATATTGTTGCACAAAAGTTGTCTATATAGTTAACTTTGCATGAGTGTGATGTTTATAAAAAGTTGTTATAAGTTATATCTCCATGAGTGTGATGTGTATGCGTAGTTAGTCATATGTTTCCACAACCTGTGTCTGGATAAAAAGGTTGTTATATGTTAACTCAATGAGTGTGATGTGTATAAAAAGTTGTTATATGTTAACTCCATGAGTGTGATGTGGATAAACAGTTCTTTGCACATGTTAACTCCATGAGTAGTGGTGTTTATAAAAAACCTTCTATGTTAACTCCATGAGTGTGATGTGTATAAAAAGTTGTTATATGTTAACTCCATGTAGTGTGATGTTTATAAAAAGTTGTTATATGTTAACTCCATATCTTTGCACATGTTCTGTCTTTGCGTAGGTTATATATCTTTGCACAACCATGAGTCTGATGTGTAGGTACAAATCTTTGTTATATGTTCTGTCTCTGCGTAGGTAGTCATATCTTTGCACAACCTTCTGTCTTCCTTAGGTAGTCATATCTTTGCAGAAGTTTCTGTCTCCGTATTGTGTTACATATTTTTGCACAGAGTTCTGTCCCTGCTAGGTATCATATCTTTGCACAACCTTCTGTCTTTGCGTAGGTAGTTTATCTTTGCACAACCTTCTGTCTTTGCGTAGGTAGTCCTATCTTTGCATGGCCTTCTGTCTTTGCGTAGGTAGTCATTTGACTTACTACCTTCTGTCTGCATAGGTAGTCATATTTTCACAACCTTCTGTCTTAAGGTAGTCATATCTTTGGTCACAATATATATTCTGTAACTCACACACAGAAGGTGTTTAAAATATTTGCACAACCTTCTGACTTGCGTAGGTAGTCTTAACTTTGCACAACCTTCTGTCTCTGCGTAGGTAGTATATCTTTGCACGTTCTTCTTTGCGTAGGTATCAAAATCTTTGCAAACCCTTCTGTCTTATGCGTAGGTAGTCATATCTTTGCACACTTCTGTCTCTGCGTAGGTAGTCATATCTTTGCATCAACCTTCTGTCTTTGCGTAGGTAGTCATATCTTTGAGACAACCTTCTGTCTTTGCGTAGGCCAGGCTTCTTTTGCTTCTTATTCTCCATTCACCTCTGCGTAGGTAGTCATATCTTTGCACAATTTTCTGTCTCTGCGTAGGTAGTCATATCTTTGCACAATTTTCTGTCTCTGCATAGGTAGTCATATCTTTGCACAACCTTCTGTCTCTGCGTAGGTAGTCATATCTTTGCACAACCTTCTGTCTCTGCGTAGGTAGTCATATCTTTGCACAACCTTCTGTCTCTGCGTAGGTAGTCATATCTTTGCACAACCTTCTGTCTCTGCGTAGGTAGTCATATCTTTGCCCAACCTTCTGTCTCTGCGTAGGTAGTCATATCTTTGCACAACCTTCTGTCTCTGCGTAGGTAGTCATATCTTTGCACAACCTTCTGTCTCTGCGTAGGTAGTCATATCTTTGCACAACCTTCTGTCTCTGCGTAGGTAGTCATATCTTTGCACAACCTTCTGTCTCTGCGTAGGTAGTCATATCTTTGCACAACCTTCTGTCTCTGCGTAGGTAGTCATATCTTTGCACAACCTTCTGTCTCTGCGTAGGTAGTCATATCTTTGCACAACCTTCTGTCTCTGCGTAGGTAGTCATATCTTTGCACAACCTTCTGTCTCTGCGTAGGTAGTCATATCTTTGCACAACCTTCTGTCTCTGCGTAGGTAGTCATATCTTTGCACAATTTTCTGTCTCATATTCTTTCAATCATTGCTGACAGAGATCACCCACGCTGTAAGGTCAAACTGTTCTTGAACTGCCCTTAGCAATGTTCACATTCAGTGATGTGTGTACCTACATCACTGGTTTTTGTTTAATTATTTTTTTTGCTAAGTGCTGACAGTGGGTTGTAGTTTCTTTCTGTGAGATCATTGCCCTTGCTGTTAGTGTGAAGGGTTGACTTGTACCTACAGAGACCAGGCAGCTGAAGAAAAATGCAAGTGGATTTCAAAAGAGTATCTGGTGTTAGTTTATTCACTTTGATCAGGGATGATGTCTGGGAGCAGTGGCTAAAGAGTGGCTCTAGATAATATTGAAGAAATATATATATATATATATATATGCATTCAGACAAGATATCAAATCATAATCACAAATGACAAGTGATCATTATGGCTAGACAGTCTTTAGCATTACATGACATAAGTAGACAGTGTTACGTTTCTAAACAAGAATAGACAAAAATTAGTTATGTGTTTCCAAGAAAATTACACGTCTCGCTAATAAGTTGAAGCTCTGATGCACGTGTAATTACAGGAAATTGGTACAAATATGCATGAGAAATCAGCTGTAAATTTTATTGGATAAGAACTTGTCATGTTATGCACTTTAGTTCAGTGTTGAGAAATGTGAACAGAACTCTCTCCCCCATGTGGGTTACGGGTCCCCATTTGGGGAAAAAAATATTTGACACCACTAATATCACAGCACATTTTTAGACTTACAGCTTTATTTTTTTGTTGTATCTTTTTGTCTCCTAGGAAACTAAAGTTGTTATGTTGGAAGATCTGGCTGGCCATTTTAAACTAAAAACACAAGTCAGTACCATTTATGTTACTTTTTTATGGTTGATAAGCTGCATGCAATTTTTTGTTTTAAAGTTTTCATTCTTTTTCTGTATTTTGAAAATAAATGGGAACTTCCATGTCCACTCAGCCAAAAATGGGCACCAGGACAGTTTCTTTAAAGTAGGCGCAGCTGGAATTACACGGACCATTTCACCCATTGACTGGCGTGTTAAAAAAATATGAGGCAGGACTTGGTGCCTTGCAGTAATAAAACAGTGACTCTAAATTGCTTCTGTGACAAAAGAGTATTGATAATGAATCATGATGTCACATTCAATGTTTAGCAACCAACAGTTATTGTTTTCTGTCTGTATATACTTTATAAAAGATTATTATTCTTTTTCCAGATTTGTTTGTGGATTTTGCTTTTCACATATGGGTTTTTTATTTATTTTTTATTTTGTGACTTAAATAAATTGTTTTGCTAAATGGCATCCAGTTATATCAGTTTTTAAATCTCCCTGATTTATAATTTTCAGGAAGTGATTCAGAGAGTTCAAGATCTCCAAGCTGAAGGTCGCTTAACGGGAGTGATTGATGACCGGGGAAAGTTTATATATATTACCATGGAAGAGCTGGAGGCAGTAGCTCGCTATATTCGCCAGTGTGGGCGAGTTTCCATTGCAGATCTAGCCACATGTAGCAACAGATTGATTAACCTTGACCCAGACACTTCCTCCACGGCACTCAAAATGGCCTCACAGCTAGTTGAACAGGTGACAGTTGATGAGGTTGCATCCTAGTGAATGCATACAGAAATAAACATGGCTGTTATATTTGACTCCGATGGTGGCGGCATTGTTGTGTAATTTTAAAATGTTTTACTGTGCGTATATTTTTTTTGTTGGCACGACAGTGTTTAATGTACTTCAGAACTCCAAGATGTTCTGTGGCCGGGCTGTTCCCCTGGCGGGCCAAATTCGGCCTGCAGAGGCTTAACAAGTGGCTAGCAGATCATTGCCAACTGTATTGTATTAATGAGCTTTCTGTGCTGGGGCTGGAGCCGGGGATCACTTGGTGATCCCGTCTGTCAACATTTGGTCTCTGAATAAACACTTTTAAATGAGTTATGAGTTAGATTATCTTCACAGCACTCCGGACACATCCATAGGCGCTCAGATTCCCCTCTCAACATATTCATCAGCGTCGTGCGGGTAATAGTGCCAGTCCTATGTTGGTTAACAAGACTTTGTTTGCGTCCAGTGTGCTTCTCATGCTTGGCTGTGCCGATCTTTACTCCCAATTCGCATATTTTTAGAAGTGATGTGGACACGTTGCTTCCAAAATCCTCAGAACGTCCTATCTCTCTAAGGGCAATGACGTCTACGTGATCCATGGGCCGGCCATCTTCAATTAATGCAGTGCCTGCCAGTCTAAAACCCTTTTAAATGGTCCTGTTCTTTGGGGATTGTGTAAGTATTTACCAGTTATTGATAGAATTCCTGAAAGAAATTAAAAAAGAAATTGAAATATTTCAGCCACATTGAAAAACATGAAATTATGAAAAAGCCAAAGGTAAGAGTGCAAGAGGCATACAGGGATACATGCGGAAAGATAGATTAAGAGATGGATGAGCGGCAGTCTGAGAGACTGCGCTACCAAGATATGAGACAGGTGTTTTGGAGATCTATTGCAGCCAACCTTCATGATTGAGTGAGGTTGGTAGAAAGATTTATCTTCCAATCTGGAACCAAATTGTCTCTATGCAGACAGTTTTAAAGCTGTTCTTTCCTGCTCCAAGCTCAGAAATTAAATCTTTCAGAAAGTTAGAGGTAACGGGATCAAAGGTTAAGTATAAGTATTTCAGGTAACAGTGTTTCATTTATTGTGAGATTTCTTTTTGTGCTTGTGTGTTTCACTGTCAATATTATATTAAAAGAAACATGCACAGCTTTTAACTGGGTCTGGTGCGTATTCTGTTTATTTAAATATACAAATTTTTTGTTTGTTTCTCATTTGTATTTTCTTTCTTTCAATTTGTGAAATTTAATTTGGTGCAAATAATATGTATACTTTACATTCTGATTAAAATATATAATTAAGTCATAATGCAAAATACCAGACTGTAATGTGTGTAAGCTGTTAAGGGAGTGTCACTTGTGCTAGACTGTAATGTGTGTAAGCTCTTGATTTAGTGTCACTTGTGCTAGACTGTAATGTGTGTAAGCTCTTGATTTAGTGTCACTTGTGCTAGACTGTAATGTGTGTAAGCTCTTGATGTAGTGGCACTTATGCTAGACTGTAATGTGTGTAAGCTCTTGATTTAGTGTCACTTGTGCTAGACTGTAATGTGTGTAAGCTCTTGATGTAGTGTCACTTGTGCTAGACTGTAATGTGTGTAAGCTCTTGATTTAGTGTCACTTGTGCTAGACTGTAATGTGTGTAAGCTCTTGATTTAGTGTCACTTGTGCTAGACTGTAATGTGTGTAAGCTCTTGATTTAGTGTCACTTGTGCTAGACTGTAATGTGTGTAAGCTCTTGGTGTAGTGTCACTTGTGCTAGACTGTAATGTGTGTAAGCTCTTGGTCGAATGTCACATTGCTAGACTAAGGTATATTAGCTCTTTGAGTAGTGTTACTTGTGCTAGACTGATGTATATAAGCTGCTGATGTAGTGTCACTTGTGCTATACTGTAATGTATATAAGCTCCTAGTGAAGTGTCACTTGTGCTATACTGTAATGTATATAAGCTCCTAGTGAAGTGTCACTTGTGCTATACTGTAATGTATATAAGCTCCTAGTGAAGTGTCACTTGTGCTATACTGTAATGTATATAAGCTCCTAGTGAAGTGTCACTTGTGCTATACTGTAATGTATATAAGCTCCTAGTGTAGTGTCACTTGTGCTATACTGTAATGTATATAAGCTCCTAGTGTAGTGTCACTTGTGCTATACTGTAATGTATATAAGCTCCTAGTGAAGTGTCACTTGTGCTATACTGTAATGTATATAAACTCCTGGTGGAGTGTCACTTGTGCTTGCCTGTAAGGTTTATTCGCTGTTTGGGTAATGTCACTTATGCTAGACTGTGTATGTTAGCTCTTGGTGTGGTGTCACTTAGTGGTAATACTTTGACGGAGATTAAAGAAATATTGAAAAGTGGAAATAGTACTGGGGAGAAATGTACAAAGGTGTAACAGGTAGGTCATATAGTACAGTGGAAGTTAAAACGAAAGAACTTGAGCCTTTATTAGAGGAAGTAAGAACAACAATACAGAATTTGAGAAAAGCAAAATCTCCAGAATGTGACTTCATACCAGCAGAGTTAATACAGGCAGGGAGAGAAGCCAATATCAATATATATCATGCACTCTGTATGAAAATCTGGAACAGTGCTGACTGGCTCAAAATATGGAAAAGAACAGTCCACGTTCTCCCCCTGAAGAAAGAGAATCTTAAATTATGTACCAGCTATTAAACTGTAGCTCTGATCAGCCGTGCCAGCAAAATTCTTCTGCAGATTAATCTTGAAGAGGATTGAAATGAAACAAGAATTTGAATTGCAAGAAGTACAAGCAGGTTTTTATATGCGGTAGAGGAACAAGGAATCACATTTTCAACATAAGAATCATCCGCGAGAAATGCAGAGAGTGTAAGATAGATCTCTGTGTATGCTTCATAAATTACAGCAAGGCTTTGACTGTGTTCAACACCTGAAACTGGCGTATACTGAGGTACATGGGGTTTACAACACATTTGGTGCATCTAATTGAATCTCTTTATCATGAACAACAAGCAGCAGTTAGAATAGCTGGTGAAACATACAATTGGTTTGAGGTGGAGAGAGGAGAAAGACAGGACTGCATTCTCTCCCTATCCCTTTTTGCTGTAGTGCCTTTTAGTGTAAGGTTTTGAAGAGGCATCAGATGAGATCCTTGGTATCTGCTATGTAGGTACTGATATTTACAGCCTCGGATATTCTATCTATCCATCGCTTGCGTGGTCGACCTCTAGGTTTGGGTCATTCTCCTACTGCTCTAGTTCTTAGTGCCTTTCAGTGTCAGGTCTTGAAGAGGCATCGGATGATATCCTTGGTATTTGTTATGTAGGTACTGATATTTACAGCCTCGGATATTCTATCTATTCATCGCTTGCGTGGTCGACTTCTAGATCTGCTTCCATTCTGTCTAAGTGACATTCATTTCTGTGTTGCAGTGTCTGGTGGTAGTCTTGACATATATCCAGACCACTTGACCTGTTGTTTCTTGATGTAGTTGAAGAATAGAATAGATCCACTGCCGCCTCATAAACGTGTACAAAGCGGCTATGGGGCGTTTCCTTCAAAGTTTGCATCTGCCTGAAAAGCGAGAAACCAACAGTCTGCATACAAATAAGTTAGATATGCAAAATGGATGTGCATAAAAAACTCAAGTTCTGGAAATATGGTCAAAGTCCAAAAGGGGACGACCAGCCAGGACTTTCCACCGCAGTTTAAAGCCGGTGAGTGCAAAGAAGAGGAGAAGTTGATTAAAGGACAAGATATTCCAGACCGGGAAAAGGTAAATTAACCTTTGTGAAAAAAAAAAAGGGGGGGGGGGATAGGGCAAAGAATGAGAATGAAAAGCAAATAGTGGTAGGGCATGGACATTCTTGAATAGCTCAAAGTGTTTCCAGTTGGCTTTAATGAGAGGGATGCTCAGTAAAGAAGACGTTTCTGAGTGACGGTGGTGTTGTGCGAATATTTTTTTTTTTTTTATTATTATGTTTTCGTCGTATTTACATTTCTAGTTTTTTAATAACGTGCACGTATCATTCTTCTTCACGCACACCAGATGTAAACACCGGTTGTTCGTTCATATCTAATAAGTAAAGTAAAGGACCCTTTTCCACGCCTTTAGGCATTTAGGGCTAGACCTATATTTTTATAGACCAATTGGCACAAGATGGGTGATGTGGTCAGCATCACGCCGGCCGCCTTTACTTCCCGGGACTGTACCCGGTACCCACTTAAGGCTGGATCGATCTGGGAGCCAAGGTCATTTTTGAAAATAGTCAGGCTCCGCCAGGGAGTGAACCCACGAGCTTCCGATGCGCTACGAGCGTCTAGCCGCTCGGCCACGGGGACTCCCTCATATCCAATACATATAAGAATTTATGGGAAAAGAAATGCAAAGAATAGCTCGTGGATCGCCATGCTTGTTTTATTGATTATAACAAGATATTGTATTTTATGAACAGCAAGCAGATACTGAAGTAGATGGGAAAAAGGGGAATGGGGGGGGGGGGGGTGGGCATAAGATTAGTTCGACTTAAGCTGTGTTCCAGAATCCGTTTTATCAAACTGACCTATTACTACTCACACTGTTGGTTTCTTGCCTCTCTGGCAGATCTACTCCGACTTAGAAGGAAGCCTGCAGTTAGTCAATTCTTACAACTGCTTGTTAGGGAAGTAGTGAGTCTGTTCTTGTTTTTCCCATAGTGGGCCCCTGAATCCAAACGGGGAGGTATCTAATTCTAAACCTGGCCAATTTCTGTGCGCATCTGGCAATATGTAACATCTAAAATGGCCGGTGTCTAATTACTGTGTCAATGCAACAGGCACTTTTACTTATCAGTGCCCAGCCGATTTATTTTTAGATAAGACAAACATGTTCTGCATAGTGGGTGAATGACCATGTATATCGTTTTCTGAGTGGGTCATTTCTCTGTGTATAGGAAAAGCTTAGACTTACCATTGATAATTAAATTAACATCATATAGGCTGCATTTCCAAGCTATTTGAAATTTCTTTCTCGGGCATTTTAACTACTAACTTCAAATTAATTGTTTAAAAGAAAGGAATCTTAGTCATTGTATAAATGGGATTGTCTACCTTTATATTGGAAGATAGGTAGGTAAGTTGTACTCCACCAGAACATCACACAAGTGATAAACACCCGGTTACACAATGTGCTACCATGCGGATGAAGATCACTCGTGGAGAGGTCCCGGAAACTCCGTTCAACCGTTAGGCCATAATTATGGCCCGGCTATATTTAGGACCCCCGGCAAAAGCAAGAATTGGGCTTCAAAATAAAACGAAAAATTGCACCTCACATGGGGACGAAGAAGTAATTATGTGATGATAATGCAATGCTTTGTATCGGTATCATCTGTCGATAGTGAATGACTACGTCTGCCTTTCAGACTGCGCGTTTAATATCCTCTGTGCACTCTCTATTGAATCAGTTTCTGTGGATAGCAGAAAATAATCATCAGAGGAATTATAGTCACTGATTCTCAGTCGGTACTGCGGAAGGTTCAGAATGGACAATGCGGCAAGTCCAACAAAGCATCACCACGACACCATTACATGCACTTACAGGGAAATGAAGGAGTGGGAGGCAATAAAAGAGCGGATGGCTACAAAAGCGATAGCTACTGGAATACTCGTACTGGATAAAGGAGACATTACGAAGATCACTTATGAAAGGATGCTGATAGAAGATACGATGGTAGATTAAGTAACATGTGTAAGAATGCGAGAACGAGGAATTAGGTGTAGCTCAAGAAAGGAGGGATGTATGAGAGATAAGAAAACAACGAGTTTAAAAACAGTGTGCTGCGGGAACAGTTAGCAGCTACACCTTGGGGCATTTGCTGCGGGAGACGAAGCGTCTATAGATATGCCCGGTGCGCTGTGATGTTGATTCTCAAATCAGAACATCAGTAAATCTCGGGGTATGAATATCGTCTGCTCTGGTGCAGTTGATCCGATCACGACCTTCTCTATTTATTAGAGAAGGCAGTGATCTAATACAGCTTTCATCATAATACATCGCAAGCATTCAAATTTCTACTTCTTCTTCTTTTCCACCTTGTATCTGAGTAAAGTGTTGGAGTGAAATGTTAAGTTCGTTGATGAGCTCTGTCAAGAGCACTATTAAGATTGATGTTCATTTCTGTAAGGCTGTTCTTTATGCCATCAATCCATGGCTTACGATGTCTTACCCTCGCTTTGTACCCGTTGTAACGTTTCAGTGTGGCTCGCTGTTGTAGGTCAGGGTATTCTTGTTAGATGTCCAAACCACTTCATTTGATGACCTGTAAGATTGGCTTTATTCCTAGCATTCGTCCGATTCCGTGATTCACATTCCTATTGGTTAATATTCAGCTTCCATAACATACTGTATTCGTGAAACCATAATACTATACTTCACACTGTACAATATATGTCCTATTGCTTTTATACTGACGATACTTTCCTATTCACGTCAAATAGTGGGTGGGGGGCCTTGGGTGCAATACTTTATCCTGTTACCCTACGTTAAATCAACGCCTTCTCTAATAAACAGAGAAGGCCGTGGTTACATCTACGTACTAGGTCACACAGATGAAAGACTGCGGGCGATGGTTTGATCGGTGGAAAGTTTGCTTTGTTCTCTTCTGTTACCACGTAAAACGAAATCCGGCTACAAGACGGAAGTGCGTCAATCGTATAGATAGATGTTTACGGTAAGCGGATTATGCGGGCGGCAGCGTTCACGCCAGACAAAAACTCTCTTTTCGCGGGAAAGCATGTTCGCTGCAATCGTGTCTTTCCATATAAAATATTAAACAGCAATCGTTCAAAACATGTTGACAACTCGGTTGTTAACTAAGATTGCATAAATATTGAGCAGTAAAAAAAAAATGTAGTTCAGTTTTCAAATGTCTCTCAAACCAGTTGGTAAACACATTTATTTCGAGCTGATGACGCAGACAGTAACCTGTAACGTATAATGGGAAATGTCATCGCATTTCTTTGCAACGATTGTGAGGAACTTACCCCATATTAAATGTATTCTGGATTACGTAGATAGCAGATACTATAGGTCATACGTAAATGTTTTTGTATAAAACACTGGTGTGCACCTTGATATACAAAGTTATAAATTAATCAAGTAAAAGAAAGTGTATTGATCGGCACTCATAGAAAGAAGTAGAAAGTAGAACATACTAGACAACATAAAAATCGAAAGCTATAGTTACCATGCCGGGAATTGAATCTATCACCTCCAGACGTCGTGTGCGCCTCGCCATGGATACAAGTGCACTAAGAACATGGTCAACTAGGCACCCCCTTAAAGAGGTGTCTTAGTGGCCATGTCTATCGTACAGCTTGAAATCCACAACTATGGAATACGGACAGAATTCACTTCAAACCATTGAAATGGCACCATAGGTTACAGAAATGTATATTAACGAAGCATATGTCGAACAACAAGCACAGCAACAATTTACGAACATAGTAGACCTAGACGCTTTGTCTAGAATACACAAACATTTAACAAAGGTGTTTGATTGGTAGGTTCCGATGTGCATACTTCATTCCTATAAATAAACAGAGGGAGAACCTTTGAGGCCCGTTAAATATTATGAATTAATCAAGTAACAGAAAGTGTATTGATCGGCACTCATAGAAAGTAGAACACACTAGACAACATAAAAATCGAAAGCTATAGTTACCGTACCGGGAATTGAACCTGTCACCTGTTTATTTATAAGATATACACAGTTAGAATGATCAGCTGCATTCCCTTCAAGTCTTTAAAAGAAGAAAGATGCGTGTAGTGGTATTGCAATGTCAGGTGGTAACAGATACGGACAATTTACTGTTAACCCCTACACACACAGTTGTGTTCTTCTTTCTACTTCTTTCTATGAGTGCCGATCAATACACTCCCTGTTACTTGATTAATTCAGTATTTTAGAGGTATTGAGACGGGGCTTTCTTCCCGGTTTCTTCCAAGGTCAAGGCTACGTTTGGGGTGTTGTTTTGAGTGTGTATTTCCGAGTCGCAGCGGTTTGTGTTCTGAATTTGTGTTTCATTGAATTGGTGTCGGCTCTGTGGCTAAGTCGATGCGAACGATTCGTAATGCCGGGTGCCGGGTTCGATCCCAGCTACGGGCCATGCGCCTTGTGTTGGTTTCGACAGTGGTATCAAGAAAGCGGACAGTCCAGAAAGCAATGGTAAACTACTGGACTTAAATTGCCTAAAAAACCATAGGGGTTGGTTCTGCAACGTCCTGCAAAGGATACGCAACTAACCTTTGAATTGGTAACATCGGTACATGACAAGAAGAGCAGCGTTGACGTTCTGCCACATCACAGCACTTTGCATAGTTCCAGACATTGTTACCGCAATCATGCAATGGTGTTATCGCTGATCGAAACCCACGATTGATGGCGGTGTGGGAAGTCGACCAGTCGTCTTAAGGCAAGAAACACGTCTGCAAGGATAACGCCTGACTTATACAGATCACTCTGCTTATGTTACTACTGATCTCACGAGTTGACAAGCATTACATTTTGCCAAGTAGAGCTGGGCATGTCGCCAACAGCAATGGTGGGCGAGCTTTTACTTACGGGAGGTTTGTGCCAAACATTATTACTAAAGTGGTTGGTGGAAAGAACATCACTGTTGAAATTAACGAAAGTCTGTTTACAAAGGGGGAACAATTTTGTGGCATGATTCTTTCCACAACAGTGGGTATTTGGTGTTGTCTGTTGAGAAACAGGCGGATGCTTAATGTTCTGCATTCTAGATAGAACAGCAGAGACGCTTCTCCCGGTTATTAGCACAAACATAAGACCTGACACAACAGTAGTCTTTGACCTGTGGCCTGCGCACAATGGAACTAAGAATATTCATGGAGTGACGACCCCACCACAGGTGCGCACACACAATACACCAGCGTTTGTGGACAGCGGCAAAGGAGAGAAATAAGCTACAGTACCTGGAAAGGCATCCTCCTGATTGCACATAAGAGTCCACACACAATGCGTAGCAAAAACTGCACAGCTAATGAAACACCATTACAAAACTATACTTAAACTACCACCCCCTTGAATATTGGGCAGTCCCGTGACCCGGGGTTATTTGTGGGCAAGGAGCCACTGGCCGAATGTTTCAGAACGCTAGGCTGCGGGAGACCGGGGATCTCGGTAAGGTTGTGGTTTTTTTCTTTTTCTTTCTGTGGGGGGGGGGGGGGGCCTGGGTTCCGAAACCTGAGATCTCAGGCAACTCGGCTCGCATCCCCTTCTCAGTAAATCATCCCTCAGCGTGCAGGGGCTAGCCACACCCATTCTGTGTTGGTTTATTTTTCTTCTTTAGTTTCCTGCATAGTGCTCTAGTCTGACTTGGCCATTGTTGACTTGCCCTTTTTTGGTTTTGGTTGCAGAATCCGATAATACTTCATTCGCCTTCCCGAAGTGTATAAAAATATACATAAAGTGCTGAAACTATGGCATGGAAGGATGTCATCAAGAGAGTTGTTCCAGCCAACCAGGGATCGTGATCTGTGGGGACGCATGAGCGGCACGGTACACAATGATGATTATATAGTGCAGACCTGATAAGCAGAACTCACTGGGGACTCTAAAGGAATGGTTCTTATAAGAAAGTCTTCTTATCCAGATAAGAATTCAAGAAAATAATAAATAATTTTTCACAACAGAACTTTACCACATCTGAGATTACTTTAGGTGGTCTGCTGCACTGTAGATATACACACACAGACGTCAGCAAAATCAGTAGTAAGTTATGTAGTCCAATTCTGGATTACATACAAAGACAGCAAGTGAAATGGTTTGCCCACTTAGAGAGAATGCCTTGTGACACCATACCATACAAAGCATACATGGAAAGAGAAGGACGTAGAGCACGGGGTAGACCAAGAACAAGATGGAAGGATAACATCAGAGAAACTCTACAACAGCACGATGTGCCTATGGTCGAGGCAGCCAGAAGAGCTAGAAACAGAACCTTATATCTCCCTCAACACCCACAGCGGTAAAAGAGGAAGTGAAGAAGAAGAAGAAGATAGCTGGCCTTGACTTCCCAAGACTTTACCTGGTACTCAGTTAAACCTGGATCAAGCTGGGAACAAAAGACAATCTTTTTTTCAAGTCAGGTTCTGTTAGGACCTGGACCCACAACCTACTGATCTACAGGTGAGCGTCTAGCCGCTACATCGCAGCAGCTCCGCAACCACTAACAAACTGTCATGTGTTAACATGATTAAAGACAATACAAGATGAAGATGTTTTTATTATCAGGCAAAGATGTGTTTAAATTATTTGTATGAACAGGAAATGATTTATTAACCCAACAAAACAAAAACAAATAAATGTGAAAATATGACAAGGTAGCAATACTGACAACTGGTATCATAAAGTAGTCTTGCATTATGTGAAGCAGCGACATGATAAAAGAGCAAATGCTTATCTTTAACAGAAACATCTGTATTTTGTCTGTATTACATGATAAGTCTGCTCCAAAGAAATGACAGCTAATTTTTAATTAGTTGTGTGTTTGTGTGTGGGGGGGGGGGGGGGGGGGCTGAAAACAAATTCTTCTTCTGTCGTGCATCTCTCAATAGAGAAAAGGTCCTTGACTAACACATGCTGCATCTTCTTATCCTTTATTATCAGCTTCAGTCCCCACCCCCCCTCATGACCTACTTCTTTTTATTATTCATCTGTAGTTGGAAACAAAACATTTGCTACTGCTTAAACTGTTTCTGTCAAAATCAACTTACAAAATGCCTATCAAATAATTTCCGGTGTGTAATTATGTTTTACATTTGGTTTGAGCAAGCTAAAGAAATCTGGCTGGATATGCTAATATACAGCACAATATGTGTTAGAAAATAATACACTTACACACTCTTCATCGTGTATATTATCTCCTTCATAATTTGAAACTAAATCTTCTCATACCGAAAGAGTTGAATTTGTGAGTTGTGGTGGTGCAGGGGCTAGACGCCTGACTGTGACCCAAGGTTCTTGGGTGCAAATGCAAATCAGACTTAAAAACAAAACAAAAATTAAAATACTGACATAAGCTTCCTTGTTGACCTAGTCTAAAGTGGGCATCGGGCAACATCCTGGGAAGTAAAAGAGGCTGGCATGATGTTGAGCACATCATCCATCATGTGCTGATTACTCTATAAAAATATGGGTCTTGCACAATGTGCCCAGTGCGCCATAGGTAGTAGAAGGTTGTTTATTTGTACTTTTCAGAGTTGCATCAAGGCCAGAAGTGACAGGTTTCTATGTTCCTGACTTGTAGGACTGACCCAGTTATAAAAAAAAATATAAAAAAGAAAGACACCAACCAGATAGCAGACAATATAATATTTTGTGAAGAAAAAGTGGCCACCTCACGTCATTATACGTCCGGAATATGTGAAAACTTAATGCACCTCAACACAAGTATGTACCACGGGACTACTTTATTCCCCCTTTTTATAATTATTAGAAAAGGCGTATAGTTCTAACTGTTGTTTAAAATAGTTTGAATCACCACTGACCACTAGCATCATGAGGGCTTGAATGACTGGGGCATACAGAGAGAATGGCAGACGACAGAGAGGCAAAAACTGCACTGAATGGCGATAGACAACGCGGCAGACCAAGAGGACTATAAAGAAATAATATCTAGACAGACTTACAAGTATTAGAAGACATCAACCGGAATGAGAAGGCCAAACACAAAGAGGCAATGGAAACTGTGGTATCTGAAGCGAGGAACCGCAAGGCTCATGAATGCTGGAAAAGAAGACTGAGGTTTTGGTTATAAAATGTTATCTAAAAGCAATAAAATTCAGTGTTTTTTTTAAAACATCACAAACTCTTACGATGTTTGTTTTTTTCAGTTTTCCGCTTTACCAATAAATTACATATATAACCAACAGAAAAATACATATGCAATGATATCACATAAAGATACAGCAGTATGGTTTAACTCATCTAGCACCAAGAAACTCACCAAATGTTTATGGTGTTTCCTCACAGTGTGACACATTTTATTAACTCTTTGTGCCCCATTCAGTTTAACAATCTTTACTGTCTGAATTTACTACTTTCAAGTCAGTGTAGGGAATGGGGAGGGGAAGATAAACCTGAGGACTGAAGGCTGCTAGTGTGTTGCTGTGAAATGTGAATATTAGGATTTTTATTTTTGCCTGTCAGGAATTATCTGTCCATACTGAAGATTGGATGTAGGTCTCAAATTCAGCTTAACCTTAACTTGTTCTGTCCCAAATACTACTGCAATTTCATCTCTCCAGAGAAGCATTATTTTAACCTATCTTAACCAATCAGAAAATTACTGCAAATAATGCTTTGTAAAGAAGTCACTGAAACACTGGCTTGCGACTGAAAGAGCATAAGATAACCTTCACAACAGATTTTACAACAGAACAGGCAGTACACTGATATCTTGAGACTAAAACATCAAAGTATGCCAGACAAAACAGCATTCACTGGATCGGATACCGATCAATTTTTCACCCACAATGCCTAGCAGCAGTACACAGCAGAAATGAACAAAAGAAGAAGGAAAAGATATAAGTTGCTGCCTAGTTACAGTAAGGTTTTTTTTTTTTTTTTTTACTTTTCACCAGTCTTTTATGCCACAATTTTTAGTAATAATGATTGTGTGGAAAAAAAGCTAATCAAATTAGACATTAAAAAAAAGCTGTCGGCAAGATGAAACTGTTCTTTGGTTAGGGGTTGAAATGTGGAAAACCAGAGAATACTGAGATGACTGGTAAGATCAGATGTGGATGAAGCAAAATGCAGACCAAGAGAAATGATGCTGAAGTGTCTAGGATAGTGACATATTTTAAAAATACCAAATAAGCGTCTGCATCTATAAAAAGATACAAATGAGTGCACCACTGGGTAATGCAAATGATGACTGTTGTAATTGCCTTAGAAAAAAACTGCCATTACTGCTTGTATTTACTACTTTTGTGGTGCAGGCGAGGGAGCCTCTGAGCTTGAGGACTTAGGGTCACATGGTTAGTGCTATCGCCAGAGACTGTGCAGGTTAGGGTTTTATTCCCCCCCCCCCCCCTCCTCACCCCCACAGAAAAATCCACAACCTTACAGAGGATCTGTACCTGGATCTTCATCATGAGAGCCCAGTGTTCTCAACTGTTCAGCAAGTGGCTCCTGGATGACTACTGTCACAAGGGCCAAATATATGCCTGGAATACAACAAACATGTGGTCAGATATTTGAAGTGCCACACACTGACTACTGCATATGGCGAGTAGCTGTTCACAAATGATGATTATATTTACACGCTGTATAAAACAAAGATGTCAGACATCTGCAATATGTTATACAATAACCACTGAGAGCAAGTGATCACTCAGGATGATGATTATTACCATCACTGGGACCAAATTCACACCTTGAGTAAAACAAACACATGGTCAGATTTCTGCAGTACATCAGATACACCGACTGCTACATGTGGTCAGATTTTCGCAGTACGTCATAGATACACTGACTGCTACATATGCAGAGTGGCTATCATATATCATACACTGCTTGTAATAGAAGAGTTAACTAGATCTGAAGATAATAATATTACATAATGTTCATTCTTATAGAGTCAAGTTCTTCACATCTGACACACACACACACACAACTCTAGGGATTGTAAATAAAATACAGTCACTCAGGCATTTACAAAATATACTCTGATAATCCCTGAGCATGCAGAGTTTGGTTGTGTAACCAAAATGTGCTTACGGTCATGATGTTCATTTTAACCTGGCATGGCTGTAGATAAGCTTGATGGGCACATTTTAGCCTAAGAAATACCAAATGTCAGTAACAAATCTGGCCTTACTTAATGACAGTGAAAAGAATTATACAATTTGGGGTATAAAAGGTGGGTCCCCGTAACACAGATTCTTCTGATGTATGAAGTATTTTTATATCTAGGTCAGTAGGTCACAATGAGCTAATACTCAATGACCCCTTTAATTTGTGAATATCTGCCACGGACCCCATACTTCTAATAGTCATAGTGATGAACTTATAATTTATAAATGCTCATCATCATGTAGCAGGTGCTTTGCAGAATATCGCTCTCATCAGTCTGCCTGAAAGAAACTCTGTCTCTCCCCCCACCCCCTGTACACTTTCTTATCCAAGCTGTCACATATATCCAGTGTCCTTTCATTTTGGTCAGCAACAGTCCCCTTTTCCTGGTATCATGCCTTCTGCTATTAATGTTTCCCAACCTGCTATGGTGCTTGATACTGCCAAAGAAATTTCAGTTATAAATGCTAGAATCACAGCAACAACTAATTGCATTCTACAGCTGAGTCTGTTAATGTATTTCTTTTTAAAACAATATCATGGACACTTTACACGTGCCCTAGACCACCAACTAAGAACCACTGTTCTAGGACACAGATGAATGAGAGGCCAGTTCTCTTCTTTGCCTCCCTTTATTTGAATACACCCATAGAACTGGTGACCACTTTATGAAGCTGAGTTGAATCCAGGATTGAACTAGTCACACAGAAGAATCCTACTGAAACTAGGGATTAACTGAAGATAGTCTCCGTAAACAGGTGCTTTTAGTCTGTAGAAAATTGTAAACTACTTTTTATTTTAGTGTTAATTATATATGAACATCAGAAACAGGTTGTTTGGTGGTATTATTCTCTATCGTCCTTTTCAGGATGAAATTTTTTATTTGAAGCTCCACCCTGGCTTTTGCCGGCGGCCGCAATATAGGCAGGCCATAAATATGGCCAAATGTCTGAACGCGGTTTCTGGGACCTCTCCACGGCGATCCTCATCCGCATGGTGGCACTCTGTGTCATCGGGTGTTTATCGCTTGTGTGATGTCCTGGTGGAGTAAAAGTCAGTCAGTTAGAGCAAAGGGGACACATATCAACTGAATAAGTGCCAGGAATGTTGCACTTCAGACTATACACCAATATAAAACTTAACCTGTTAACTACATTACAAGAAAACTAACCAGTGGGCTCTGAATATATAAAACTCTACATTTCTTATCCATTACCCTTTAATTAAAAATGTCTGTGCATTAGTAACTGGTATTTCAATTATGCTTAGGAATTTACAAATATGATCTGATAGGCACTTTTTTGCTATCACATGCTGAAATTAGTTCACAGTATTAAATGTTATAAACAAAATCAGTATAAAAAAAATGTTCTCTAGCAGCACAGCAATGATTCTTTAAAAACAAATAATATCAACAATGGCCCAAGTATCTGAACTATTCTCAGCTAGCTTCCCATAATCTCTATATAAAAAAAGCTGACTCGGCTGAAGTTTACAACAACAGTTAAATTACAAGGTGAACCGATGAGTAAAATAAAATTAACAATGCTCTTGTCTCTCAACTCAACTCTGCTGTTGATTTTTCATACTATCTAAATTCTACTTTGCTGTTTATTTTGCACATACTGTCTAAAAGCTGGCTTAGCAGAAATTAACATACCGCTGAAGGCGATCTTGGATGTGGGGAATTTCTGCTGTGAAGAATAATTTGTTTTTTTCCCTGCAATCGTTCTTGCTTGAACTCTTATCCGAATAAGAGGAATTTCTAATAAGAGCCATTTAATTATGATAGTAAACTTCAGTTAGCGCACGCTTTTGCAGGATGGGCAAAGTAACCCTATCATTTGTTTTGACACTAATAAACCCTGTTTCTTGCAATATGCTAGCAATGACAATTTTTAGAATTATAAAAAAACAATCTGTATGCAGTGTTCATTCAAATGTTTATGTACATATAAACATTACTTATTATGGTATCACATTGCACAAGAAAACATTAACAGGTATAAATAAATTAAACAGATAAATGCTGAACAATTATTAATGTGAAACCAAAGGTTTCAATAGAGAAGATATGCATTAAAACCAAAACTATCAGGTTGCTCATTATCACATCTGGGGTGATAGGTCAGTGCCACACTAGCCACTATCAGTTGTCCATCTGATAATGCTGTGCCAGTTCCAAACTGTTAAGCTCCAGGCTTTAAAACATAACTGTCAATATGTAGTGCCAGCCCACAGCCTGGAGTCAGCAGACATGATACACAAAGTGACAATATGTAGTGCCAGCCCACAGCCTGGAGTCAGCAGACATGATACACAGAGTGACAACATGTAGTGCCAGCTCACAGCCTGGAGTCAGCAGACATGATACACAAAGTGACAACATGTAGTGTCAGCCCACAGCCTGGAGTCAGCAGACATGATACACAAAGTGACAATATGTAGTGCCAGCTCACAGCCTGGAGTCAGCATACATGATACACAAAGTGACAATATGTAGTGCCAGCCCACAGCCTGGAGTCAGCAGACAGGATACACAAAGTGACAACATGTAGTGTCAGCCTACAGCCTGGAGTCAGCAGACATGATACACAAAGTGACAATATGTAGTGCCAGCCCACAGCCTGGAGTCAGCAGAAATGATAATATACAAAGTGACAACATAGTTGACATGGGTGCTGGGTCACTGTGGAAGTGGAAAAGAGAACCCAACTCACCAGGATCAGTATAATTGCAACACTAGTTGGCAGTGGATTTCAAAGTTGTAAACTTCCTGAAACAGCAACAATAACACAAATACAACTGCATACGTAATGAAGCTTTTAAAAACAATATTTATTTAACATGCTGTGACAACCGCAAGAATTTACTGACATACATTACAAAAAGTCAGTGAAATAAAATTTATAAGGCCTTTCGTCATGGCAGGTGTTGGCATACGAACTGATACATTTAAGCAGATAGTGTATTTTTCATAGAGTTATTACAATTAGGATACTGTAATAATATCATTCAGAAATGCAGGTGTAAGTAAAGTGCATTACATAGTTTATAATAATTAGTAGCTGTTGGTGATGCTTACAAAAGATGTGTGAAAGAAATAATTTACAAAATGAGTGCAACCAGATGGGCAGAATGTTAGGTGGGCCAGCTTGCCCAATTCTTACCTTCTGAAAACAGCATTGGCTCAAATCACTTGATGATTTTACATAAACATATAACACTAGTCTCTTAACTGAACAACACATGCTGCAACTCACAGATGAAAATTTATATGGAAATTAAATGCAAAACTAATAACTGCCTGTATGCACTACTTTCAGAGCAGTGCAGGACTGGGAGGTCAGGAGTCTGAGGTTTGCAGGCCGCATGACTAGTGCAGCAACCATGAACTGGGAGGGTTAAGATTGTATAAAAATTATCTATCCTCCACCGGGGATCAAACCCAAGTCTCCTGCATAAAAGCCAAGCACTAACCACTCTGCCAGAATATGCAGAGCAGAAATAAAACCAGCTGCAGGGTACACTTAAGCAAATCCAAACTTAGTTAAAATGCTGAACACAGCTGCCTCAGCCTTTGGCATGTATTGTAATTCAATGATCTACAAAGTATCATCAATAAGGAGGTCCTTTACAGAGTGCCACACTTGAAAGCTAATGCATCTTTGGTGTCTTGTACCCACGTTCACAGAGGTCTGCCTCTGCCTTGTGTTCAGGAAACTACCCTCCATCACAATTCTATCCAGGCCACCATGTTTAAGATGGCCAAAACACTTCAGCTTTTCAGAATTATCAACCAATCCTACAGAGTTCAAATACATATAAGATGATACATTTTCTGCAGTGACTGTTTAGACACATCAGCCAATCCTACAGAGTTCAAGTACATATAAGATGATACATTTGCTGCTGTGACTGTTTAGACACATCAGCCAATCCTACAGGAGTCTAAGTACATATAAGATAATACATTTGCTGCAGTGACTGTCACTACAAGGGTTCACTGTCTAGGTAGGCCAGAGCCTCAGTAGCTACTCTAAGATCCCATGTTTTACCATACAAATGACTATTATTCCAATAATAATTATCAGAAATTTAATAAGCACAAACGGACAACCAGTTGAAAAAAAAATAATTAGATAACATATTAATGCTGATTTACTGATTTCAAGTTAATAAACCAAGTCTAAAGTAAGTGTTATGGTTATGTATGAAATAAATAATCAAAATAAGGTATTTGCCCAGAACATAATCACACACATTCAAACATATATACCCACATACGTACATATAATTTTTCTTCTGCTTCTATCTCCCAATGGAGCATAATTTACTAAACAAATTACGCAAGCACAATAGAGACATGCTGGCTGCTTAAATTATAGCAGTCAACTCCTACCAATACTCTTTTGCCTTTTGTTGCCTGCTAGGACATGTGGTAAGTTACAATTGTTTATCTTCCATGTAGGACTCATTAATATAAGGGTGACATACACAACTAAAAAAAAAACATGCATTTGCATTTGTCATCTAAAAACAAATCGTTTGTATTTCTTTCATCAAAGCACTTTGTCAAATGCAATATAACAAAGAAAATTAGAGCATGATAAAATACTTTTAATAACAAAATTTTCTCTAAAATGTCAATATACCATAACAAACAGATAACCAATATTAAGTAAAAATGGATTGTAAAATAATATTGTACAGTTGCTTTTCTGATAAATAGGAGCAACATTTGGAAATTCAAACAAACAAGATCTTGCAGTATGCACAGAATCACCTCTCATGGTCTGAATGGAAGTTTTTACATGAAAGATTAGATGAAACCAATTCCTGTGCACATTATCGATTTTGGTAACATCAATCAGCACTTTTTATTGAAAAATAGCGAGCACCCTCCTCTTCAGAACGGTCCTCTTCTTCCTCTTCAGTGTTTTCCTCATCGCTGAGACCCAAGTTGGCATATTTTCCTGTGGTTTCTGCAATAAATACATTAAAAATTAGATTTATGAGGAATATTTTTATGTTTGACTGAATGCATTCTGAATTCACATGACAATGTATTAGATTAAAATTTTTAAGTAAATGTAGAGAGAACCCAAAATGTTTAGCAAACTGCTATACCCGCCATATAATTCGACTCATAGTTTAGGAAGGATTTTTCACGTTTGAAAAAATGTATTTACATCCTTTAATTTAACATAATCCTAACCAATTTTCTTAGATCAAGACAATTATCCTACATGCACTGATTTATTCATGTTTCACACATTTTTTATGACTTTCTTCTTCATGTTCACCAGCTGTAAACTCTGGTGGAGTTTTGCTTGTTTGTACACTTCTGGACTTTGGTTCTGTACCAGAACTTGAGTTCTGCATGTGCATCCATTTTACAGACCTAGCTTATATGTATACAGACTGTTGGTTGCTCACCTCTTGGGTTGATGCAGTCCGAAATCGAAAGATAGGCATGACTGCTATACACAGGCATGATATTTTATGACAAATAAAAGCGTTTATGTCTAGAAGAAGAGGTATCTTGTCATAATATAAATAACTGGTGGTTTCACTGGCATTGAATGACCTAATTTTAGACCTTCTGTTAAAAAATTTGTTTACATATCCTTTACAGGACATCAGAAACCATGTGAGGCATTTGTTGCTTCACTCATAATCGTATTTGGCTCATTTGAATGTCTTGTCTTTCCTTTAAGTAAAGAGTGTCAACCAGATCCCTTGGTCACTCCTAGCTGTACCATTCTTTCCAGACCATAAAGATCTATTCCTGCCTCTGCATGCCGAAGACGAAATAAAGCTGAGGACCTCCATGGTTACGGCAATAATAATTACTGGCATCATCAGAATTGGAACTCTTTGCTGGTTCTGAAGATGAGGAATTAGCACTTATGGGAATGTCCTGAGTTCTGTGATGACAGTTCTTAGCTCAAAGCTCAAAATTCTTGTATGCTCATTAGTTTGCCGCTGCTTTCTGAATGGTTCTAGTCTCACGACAGTGTCAAAATCATAGTATTTTGCTGCCAAATTCCCTGCTGCTGAACTGCACCACATATGTTTGGAAATTATGCAACTGTTCGTAACTCACTTGCCACAGATGGTGTCCTTTACAATAGATTATTGTACATCATTTACAATAAGAAAAGTTAGCAACAACAATTTTGATATATACTGACTTGTATGGCAGGATAAAGGCTGAAACATAATGTAATTTGAGGAAGCTTATAACATGTGAAATTAAATGCATGAGAAGAGCTGTTAGCTTTACTAGAAAAGACAGTATAAAAATTTTAACACTGAAAATGCTGTGTTGTGGGTTATGGCTAAGCTGCAATATCTACACCCTCTTTCCAACACATCTGATTTTAGAAAACCCCCTAATCAGATGCATTTTATGACATGTTTTTGAGGGGAGGGCAGTAAGTCTCCCCCTCCCCTCCACTCAAGAGGGCACCAGAACCCAATTATACAGGGATTTAAAATCTCACCTTCCTCTGGTTTCCAAAACTTGCATATTCTTGCTGCTTCCCGGTTCCCAGTGAGCAGTGCACCATGTGTTGTGGAGTAGAAGGATGGGTGTGTTGCTTCTCCAGCAAACAACACTACAGGCTGCAAACACACACACAAGACAGTCAGAAGTTATGAGGCAAATCTTCTAACTAACATATACTGAAACATCAACTTCCCTGTGTGGGTTCTGAGGCCTCTTTTTTGGAGAGAAAAAGAATTGACCCACCCCCCTCCCCTAGTATGTTGTAAAAGGCGACTAATTAGAGTGCTGCCTTGAAAGTCTGAATACATCTTCCTGAGAGGTGACAAACCAGCAGTTTGCATACAAATAAGCCAGATCTGTAAAATGGATCTGAATATACAATTCAAGTTTTTAAATAGTACGAAAATCCAGAAGTGGATGAACAACAAGAACTTTTTACAGACATGGAACAAGAAAATGAAAAAAAAAAGAAGAAACATCAACTGTAAGTGTTTATTTGAAGCAGCACTCATTATAAGGAAAGATGTAGTACTGTGGTAGCTAGACAGTTGCCTCCTGATGGTCTTGGGTTCAAATCTGCATCTAGCAGATTTGGAAAGGGGAACTTATCTTTGCTCCCAGGCAGACCATAAAATTGGTACAGGAGATGCCATAGAATGTAAAGGTGGGTGACATGATATTGACCACACTACTCTTCACCACCAGTTTATAAAAATTAATACAGCATCAAAAGTTGGATGTGCCACTGGCGTTATAAAGGGTTGTTTAGTCCCTGTAACAGTGATTCCCAACTAGACAAGAGCCGGTGACCCACCTTATTTTCAAAGGTCTGCCACTGACCCCAACATTTTTAATAGTCACATGTGAAATAAAAAAAAAAAAGGATTGCATTTTTGGTTTGCAAATCTTTTTTTTTAATGTTCTTTAGCTCTAAACTCTGGTGGAAAGTTTTGGTTGCTCGTCCACTTCTGGACTGCAGTCCTGTTCTAGAACCTGAATGTTGCGTGTGCATCCGTTTGATAGATCTGGCACATTTGTGTGCAGAATGTTGGTTCCTTGCCTCTCAGGTTGATGCACTCTGACTTCAAAAGAAGCTCCCAATCAGTCGACTCTTACGACATGCTTTTGGGTAGGCAGTGGGTCTAGTCTTGTTTTCCCTATAATAGGGCCTCGGAACCCACATGGATGGTTTGTAAATGATATGTACCTCTTAAATTTATTTGTTATGTGGATCCCTGGAAGTTTGCAGACCATAAATTAGGAACCGCTGGTCGATAAGGTCAACTCAACCAATAATGGATACATAGAAAAACTCTGGGAAGTAATGGTGGTTGATGCGATACAAACTACTTTACTCATTAAGTTCCAACTGGTTTATAAAAACATGGGATTTGCATCATATACCCAAAATTCCTCAAGATGTGGAAAAGTGTACTTTATTTTTACCTTTTATCTTATGCCAAGATGGCATAAGCTCACACTTGCTCAAAAAATAAGAAGTAACAAAAGAGGAAATGGAGGCGGACAACGATGACCGTAAATGTGCATTTGTACACAAAGTTACTAGCCCTGTTATGTGTGTGAATTAAATAACCTCTCTTCTTTTCCACCAGTCACCTCAGCGACTGTGGGAGATGTAAAGATCTTCTGTGTCATCTTTCTAATGATCATATAAGCTGATCTTCACTTCGTAAATACTGTCCTGGATGCCATTGTTTGGCATGGTCTTCCCCTTGCTCTGTGTCCATTATTTTTCTTCAGGGTGGCTATCTGAGGGTAGCTTGTACCAGAGTATTCTCATCAGATGGCAAAATCATCCCATCTGTTGTTCTTTAATGAGCTGTATTAACTGGTTTCAGTTCTAGTCTGTGTCAATATTTTATGCATTTTTATATCTTTGTTATTCTGGCAACAAAACTTGCCAAGACTAACAACAGTAAGCCTACCTACCCACCACACTGACAGAAATGCTAACCTTCTGCCAATAGTGTAAGAAATAATTGTCCCTCTGGGCGGTCATACTAGTCCAACAATTTCTCTCTTGGTTTCCTCCTGCCTCTCCTCTCTAAATTCCCAGCTGTTGTGACATACTCCAAGTTTTCCATTCTGACATGTCCAAAGAAATGTAGACTGTCCACTTGTGAACCTGATAGCCAGTTCTCTTTGTGACTAAGTTTATAACAAGACATTTTCATGATAAGTCAAGTCAGTCCATGGTTGTTCCCATAATCCTTCTTTTCAACAAACATCTATGCAGCTTCCTCATAATTTTCCACTAATCCACCAATCTGCTGCCTCTGAGAAATTTACTTCACGATACCAGAATTGGTTATTCAAATCTTAATAAGTCATTCACTCACCTCAGTTTAGTAGCAGAAACCAATAAAAGACGGATTACCTTTTTTGTGTTGTCTTTTAGGGTTTTAGTCAAGGGATGCTTGAGATTTAAAATATCATCCTGTGTGGAACCAACAGCAATGAAGCTGTATGAACCCTTAATATGTTTACTTTGTCCCCAAGATGTTCTGTTGGATAAAAAGGTGGGGAAAAAACATAGAAAAAAACTGAAGACATGATTAGATCACAGTCAGCAAAAAAAAAAAATCAACTCATGAATTTATGAATTAATCAAAATAAGGCTACAAAAATCAGTTGAGTGCAAAATTTACAACACGAGGCCAGCAGCCTTGATGAAAGCTGTAATGCAGTCCATATCTCCCAATGAACCATACAGCTTTGTTTTCAGTGAGGTTCGAACAGACCAGATTGCGTCTCTGTTGGTAGCATACAGTTGACAGTGTTAGAGTACGTGTTCAGCATTTTCTCAGGCTTTAGGGACACGTCTCTGTGTTTCCTACACTGAACAATTTAAACATATTTTGGAGAAGTCTACTGTGCCCTGTCATTTGTCCGAGTGTAACACACCACTGAATCAGCTGTTGTGTCAAGACTACAAACTGCATGTCTGTTGGGTTAACAATTGTTGGTGAAATTGACATAGCATCAGTCAAAAGACACTGCTATATTTGCTGTACTGTTATCTATTCAGGAAAGAATACGCGACAAGAAGTGCATCTGCCTCTGCCCTTCACTGGAGAAAAATGTACCTGTGGGTATAGCTTGTTCAATTTAAAAACCATTAGAGCATTCTATCATAGTCCTCCTTCTTCGCCTTTGATTGCTCTCTTGGCTGAACCATCTGTATAAACTCTAATCTAACCCTGGTGTGGATAAAGTCTGTTTATCTCTGCTGAAGTGAACTTCATAGCAGAGCTTCTAATGGATGATTTGGAGAAGATCCCTGTTATAGCAGTTCTGAATGTCGGCAAGTTATCCATAAGCGGTTTTACAGTGCAAAACAAAAAGCAATTACTGTACTTTGTTCTTGAATAAAACCTCATTAAATGAACTGTTCTGAAAAGAGACACTGTCTTATTAAAAGCATAAAGGTCCAATGCAGCATAACTATACACAGCTTGTGTGTTAACAAACTTTTTTTTTAAAGTTAGGACAGAAAAAAAACATCACCCTCTTAAAAATAAATGCTAAAGAAATGCCTATTGACACAAATCATTAGGGCCAAGCAGTACTGCGACATGGCACAATGCAACAAAGCTAACTGCAGAAGGACTGCCATGGTGCAGATGAGATGAAAATGGGATATTTGTCTAAATGTACTAACCGTATAACCTTTCTCAAAGTTGGAATGTTTGGAGTATGTGACTTTAGAAACATTTTAACCACCTTATCCATGTCCTGCAAGAGCTCTTCATCTGACAGGGACTCCATGAAGAGTGCTTCAGTGCCAGACAGCCATCCTACAGAGTTTAAATTCTTCTGTTAAACACACATTAGTTAAAAATGTTGCACAAACATTATAAAAAAAGCATAAACAGCAGTAGTTTTAGCAAGGACAAGACAGACAGCAGAAGTCCTAGACAGCTTTTAAAAACAGAAGAACGTATATATCCACTTTCCATCAAAATAGATATTGACCTTTCATCAAAAGACAGTTTTCATCAAAACCTTCATTTAGTTTCCATTAAAATACATTTACTTTCCATCATAATCTTCACTAACCTAAATACTGAATTTAATAGTGATGTTTCTAACTGATTTCACAAAATAAAACTTGACACATTAATTCTTTCTGAATCTGTATTTATACACACATGCAAAAATCAAGAACTGACTTTAAGGCAGATGAGCAAGGAGTAGAAAGAGATACAAGTGAAAGCATAATCAAGGGATGAATAACATCAGTCTGAGAGAAGGAAATAAATACAAGTCCAAGTTTAAAACTTTTGACTTTCCATTTACTACTCTGTCAAAACTATGCAAGATTATTATAACATGCAATAACTACAGGGTGAGTCTGAAAAACGATGTGATTAATCATGGAGTTATGCCTTAGAGAATGAGATAAGAAAGGCAATTCTTCAACTAACAATACACAACATTATAACAATGCCAAGTCACATAATTGCCTAAAACTGCTCGCTTTGGAAAGTCATTCACCGCTTTCAGATACATTCACACTGGAACATGTAGTCTCATTTCTGACTCACCCTGTGGTTAACAGTAAAAATGAGGACTACAATTAAAAGACCTGATTCAACTTACCAACAAGCACATTGTCATGTATGACTTCTAAACAGTAGATTTTTCTGAACCATCTTTCTCTGAGATTTTCAGGCGTATGTTCACTTGGATCCCAAATTAAATGAATACGTTGAATGGGTTTCTCTACGACTGGTCCATCAAAAACCAGAATGACTTTATCCACAATACCAAATCCTAAATGCTTTATAGCCTCCAGCTTTTTCTGTGGGAGGGGTGGGTTAAAAAGTCTATCACAACTTGCTTTCAGAACTCCGAGAGACACAGTGATAATTACATGGTCTGCATAATATACATCACCATTTTCACACTCCACACAAATCATATCTTCAGGACACTGTTTTCCACCGGATGAACTAGCAACATCACCCCAATGAACTTTCGACACTGGAGTTTTCAACTTTATTTTCTCGTCTTTAATGCCATCTTTTACAATATCCAATATGGCGCTGAAGCCACGAGGAATCACAAGGTGTGAGCCTGGGAGTTCTTTGTAAGAGCCAAACTGGGAGAGAGAAACATCATACAGGCTATCACATCCACTTATACAACATTCCGTTAAACGGCGCTGATGGTAAATCATTTCCAGCAAATGTCGCACTTCCCCAGCTGTATTGGCCAACTTGTTATCTATTAAACGATCCAGTTCACTTCCAAGGCTTTCATTCACATCTACATCTGTGTTGGAAAAAAAATAATCTTCACAGTTGGATAACATTGTTCCATACGCAAAGTCAACATTTTTAACAGTGCCCTCATGAATTTTTTCACCATGCTCTGTCACATACAAATTTTTGTTGTCTAAGCGATACTCCTGCCCTGTTAGCAAATTATTTTCATCAGCAAGTTTGTAGACTGGATTATGTTTCACGCCATGTATCCAGTTAGCACCCATTTCAACTTTGTGTCCATTATCGTCTGAAATTGATAGATATAATATTACAGTTAAATACTGAAATAATAACACGCATAGCTACATTTCACTATAAATATAAGATAAATTACCAACTAATGTCCTTAGAAAAAGGAACCCAAGTGACTTATATGTGTGTGGGTGTATATACACAAACATATATACACACATACTTTACATGATAACAGCTCATTAATATTTAAATATTCATCCCTATTGTTGTTCTATACCAATACTTGCAGTGTGAATCAGTCTAATATCCCTGACCATGAAATGGGAGCAGCATTCTTATTAGCAAACAGGTGAGAGAATATTACACCCACTCTTTAATGTTGGCCCACATTTTGCTCTGTCTTCTCATTTCTGTTTGTTCTCAATACTTCCTGGTGCATTACCTCTGAGAAGGTATTACAGATGTGACATGCCCGAGCTTTTGATGTATCACCTTCAACTTGATGGCCTCAAGTGTCCTTACTTTGTCTCTAAAATAGGAATTTAATGGTCAGGTCTGGATCAGATATGACAAAGCTACCATATAACAACGGTCTGTACTACCTATTCTCTGTAAAAGCTGAATGTTCGGTGGCGCACACCAAACCTGACAGACCGCACCGTGCCAACAGCCTCATATAGGCGTGCACTCAGGACAATACTAGTCTGGACCCAGGAAGTGGAAATACAAGATAAATGAAACAGGCCTAGCAATAAATTATGTAATATACTGTTGGTTCTCTTACTTTAATTAAAGATGGGAGATATTAGAGATGTTTTCCTATTAATTTGACAATAAGATATCAATAAAATGAAATCTCCATGATGAATACTGACTATGATTGATTGATAATTACTCCGCAGTGTGGGTTCCGGGGCCCTACTATGGGAAAAACAAGAATAGACCCAATGCCTACCTAAAAGCATGTTGTAGGAGTTGACTAATTGGGAGCTTCCTTCGAAGTCAGAGTGTATCTGCCTGAGAGGCAAGGAACCAACAGTCTTCAGATCTGTCAAATGGATGCACAGGCAACACTCGGGTTTTGGAACAGGACTGCAGTCCAGAAGTGGACGAACAACCAGAACTTTTCGCCGGAGTTTACAGCTGGTGAACGCAAAGAAGAAGAAGTATTTTTCCACCAGCATTATTTTATAAAAATATGTATTTCTCAATACAGGGGAAATATTAGACTAGCTTTCGGTTTAAGTTTTATCATCTCTTTTAATATCCAGCTTTTCTAGTTCTCCAATATTTGTTAATGTTAACATCTTCAGAATTTGCAATGAACATTAAAATTAACTTAATTCAAGAAAGGTGAAGAAATAAGTGAAATGTTTGGGCCTTGAGTATCATCAGTTACAAGACAAAGATGGAGATATACTGGACATATCATAAGGGAAAAGGGTAAAGAGAATCATCAAACAGACAAATGGAGAAGCAAATGGACTGAGAAAATGACGACACTCAAGATAAACCCTAAGGCGAACGCTGTTAAGAAAAGCCAAAAGCGCTGGACTGGAATCCTACACCAGGGCTTTTCAGCTAAGTTTACTCCGGGCCAAAATGTTGCAAATGGGGACCATCACAGGCGAGAAGTCCGAGCCCTAGCACAGAAAGATCATCAGTACAATACAGCTAGCAATGATCTGAGGGCCACTTCCTAGGCCTCTGTGGGTCAGATACATGATACTGAAAGGAGTACACAGGATAGAATAGCATAGAACACTAGAATGTGAGCCCTAAATGTCACAGAAGTGCATAACAGGAGGAGGATGATTATATGCAAGCTTTTCTTGTGTGTATATATTTTCCCAGGGTCTCAACTTAGTGTTCTAAATTGCTTGTTCTTGTCCATATGTGCACTATACTAAGTAACAGTATACATAATATTTGCCTTTTCTCATTTTTAATGTCTCTTGTAGTTGGTACTTTTCTGTCTCTCCTGACAACAGTGTTATATTATGCTATAGGAAAGCATGGAAATCACAGCCCATGGCATGGTGAGTGTGACCAGTCAGATCTGCCCCCATTAAGAAAAGTCTTCCCCAGTTAGAGCAAAAGAATTCAGAACCACTGTGGCCATTACATGTATATTATCTGCTTCTTCTCAGACACCCAGCTCAACTTTTCTTCAATCATTTTTTTTTTCTTTATTCTCATTCCCTTCCTAATTTCCATCTCCATGGCATTTTGAACACAAATGTACCTCAATACCTGTATCATTCACGTTCCACTTGCACACACCTGCATATTGTGGTAGAGGCCGTCCTCAAAATCTACCCAACTATAATTCACCACAGAGGATGTCCTTTCAGATTCTACCATCATCCTTAATCAATGTGTGACCCAGTCACCTCAGCCTTTAGAGATTGAGTATTGAGAAAACTGTTGTGATACCTGCTCTTTCCAATACTTCAGTGTTTGTAACTGCTGACTAGCAAGAACTCATAACCCATAACTGCTGCCTCTCGATTTGTTTCCGAGACCAATTAAGGCCAGGGATCAATTTTCTCCTCTCCATAGCACAGAGACCATGAATCATGATTCTCCTTACAGCCTACTTTGTTTACTCCAAAGTAAAGGTAATACCAGTATGCTTGGAACAAACAAGCTACACAGCAGCAGTACTCTGTCGGCCTTGTGGAACTTCCTGTAAGACGGGCCTACACGCCTAATATGTGACCCTTTGAAAATAAAGTTTGTAATTGTTCGTTCCCTCCTTTCAAGACTAGCTACCAGCCAAGGGTCTGATCTGCTCTGATATAATACTGTCTACACTGAATTCAATTATTAATATTACAGGGCAAAATCAATATAAAAAACGGGGGGGGGGGGGGGGGGGGGGGGGGGGGGGGGGTGGGGGGGGGTTGTACCATGGGAGTTAATTTACCTGGATGATAATAGGACCAACTCAACATCAACAGGCTCAAACAGTCATAATTTTTTTTTTTTTTGGGGGGGGGGGGGGGGGGGGGGGGAGAGACAACTAAATTCTCAAAGATCCAGTGTTTAAAGTGAATAGGATAAGCTGTTTACACAACCAAACATTATTATTATTTATTACTGGTCATATCTGTTTTGGCAGTGGTTGCAAATGCTGCGTGGGCCACAACACGTTTTAAGTTTGTTCCACGTGAAATCATCTTTCTATTACACTTCCCTTTCCACTTAGGAGGTGTGTTGCAATTTACTTCTTAAAACAGGCTTTAGTAAGTAAAGTATCCCAGCATGATTATGATTATGCGTTTGCAAATGGATAAGGAGATTCCAAACATCCAATCAATACGTAACTACTGCGTCACGCGATTATTAAACTGGCACAATTTCAAACTTCGTAACTATCTCTTCTACTTTTCACTTACAGTTCACTGACACTGGACATTGTTGGCGGAAACTTATTGCGCCTTCTTTGACATACACTTTAGCTGGCCATCTTTAACTTAACATTGACATTAAATTACTCCTTTGTCAATATGAACTTATCTTCACAATAATGGTCTCTTGTCTTTTATTAAATTATGATAATGGGCTGTTGCGATATCACGAAGTCATTGACAATTTTACAACTCGACAGTGAGGCGTGGTTTCCCAGAGTCCGCCAATACTATTTTAATTATAAACGAAAATACAGCGGTTGGTACTCTGTTAATCAGTACTTCAAAGTTCTTTTACTTTTATATCAACAATTCTTACCTAAAGGAACACTCCAAATTCGTCCACCAATTCGGTCGGAAGCTTCAAGAATAATAAAATCGTGGAATCCTTCAGAGAGCAAGTATTTTCCTGCAGCTAACCCCGCTATTCCTGCACCCACAATAACGGTTTTTGGCTGCTGTCTGAGTTTGTTCGACTTCACTTGACCAGCTCCTTCCATTATAAATGAATGAACAAACCTTCTTTATAAAATCTTCACGACTAAATTAAACAATGTAAGATGAAATCTACAATGTTAATGTGTTACACTGAGTCATTTGTCTCGCGGGTTTGTGTAAAACAGCAATGAAACTTCACTTGTGAAGCCAGCGAGTTGAGAACTGCGAGCCAGAGTACAAGAAGCGATACTTTTGTTGACAACACGGGACGAGAGGTCGCTGCTGACGTCACCGCCAGGAGTGGCCTGCTGTAGCCTCCCCTTGAACTAGTGGGTTCATACATTAATAAGAACGGGGTTTTCTAAAAATAATATTTCCTTTTAATTCTTCAACGTGTCCGCTGTTGGTTGCTCAATTTGTGAGGGTTAAGCGACACTGGAGTGACCTCTCCAAGACACATGCCTGGCTGCACATGTTGAATTGGAGTACAGGTTGTTACCTAGGCAGCTGGTTTTGCTAAGGTTGTTGCGTATCCTTTACAGGACGTTGCAGAACCAACCCTAACAGCCCCTGGCTGTTGTGTGGTTTCTCTAGGCAAATTTACGTCCAGTAGTTTGCCATTGCTTGCTGGACGGTCGGCTTTCTTGATACCACTGTCGAAACCAACGCAAGGCGCATTGCCCGCAGCTGGGATCGATCCCGGCATCCCGGCATTACGAAGCGAAGCGTTCGCATCGACTTAGCCACAGAGCCGACGGTTTTGCTAAGTCGCCGGTAATGCCAAGGAAAAGGGTAAATAAAGAACTAAAGAATTTCTGTGGGATATTAATGTAAATTTTAATGCTAAGAAAATTTAAGATTATCCAGACAGCGCTACATTTTCTTCAGGCAGATTATTAAGTTGTTCCCCGTGTGGGTTCCTGGACCCCATTGTGGGGAAAACAAGAATAGACCCACTGCCTGCCAAAAAGCATGTCGTAAGAGTCGACTAATTGGCAGAGTCCTTCGAAGTCGGAGTACAACTGCCTTAGAGGCAAGAAACCAACAGACTGCATGCAAATGAGTCATACCTTTGAAATTGATGTGCACGCAATACTCAGTTTCTGGAACAGGACTAGAGTCCAAAAGTGGACGAACAACCAGAACGTTCCGTCAGAAATATAGCCGGTGAACGCGAAGAAGAAGAAAAAGAAGCAGAAGAGGAAGAAGAAGAATTAAATGGTTTAGGGTAAGCATCAATATAACATGTGATGTTC
Source organism: Candidula unifasciata (assembly GCA_905116865.2). Lineage (NCBI taxonomy): Eukaryota > Metazoa > Mollusca > Gastropoda > Stylommatophora > Geomitridae > Candidula > Candidula unifasciata. Next base: position 370,963 of record CAJHNH020005913.1, on the reverse strand, counting down.
CACCCAGCTAGGCTCGACCAAAATCCTTATCCGTCTACACGAGAAGGGAACCTCAGATTAGTTCTTGCTGTGACTGTCATGGGTTTCCTAATTATATCTTTGTAAGAGATTCGAGGGGGCCCTAGGGTTTGTTCATGTGGACTGACATCCAGACTTTACTAGTAGTGGAGTGTCAAACCTTCATTTGACAGGTTGTAAGGGAAACAAACTTTAATTCAAAGCTCCCCCCCCCCCCTTTTTTTTTAACCTCTATCCCACCTCTATCGATCATGGAGGGGTTTATAAGTAAAGTGATAGTCGTATATTCATATCTGAACCCAGCTACCAGAGGCTACAAGTTACTTCAGAACCATTTAGTGGTGCCTCAGTATAACTCGGCTACACGGTTGAACTTGGTTTCCTGCATTTGTAGCTGTTTGATTCTCATCTCTGAGATGTTAAATATATAGACTGCAGTTCTGGATGGGTGTGGGAGGTGGGGAAGGTTGACAGGAAATACATCAAAATAGCGGGCACCTGAACGTTGAGAGTCAATTAAAAATCTAGGGAGAGAGAGAGAGGGAGAGAGAGACACAGAGAGAGAGAGAGAGAGAGAGAGAGAGAGAGAGAGAGAGAGAGAAAGGGGGAGAGAGAGTGTAGAGGGGTGGGCAAGGCGCTTGCTATTTTACAAATGCTGCATTAGTACAAGTCTTTGCAGCAAGTCTAGTACATATGAAAAGAACTTCTAAAACAAAATACTTCTTCGCGTTCACCGGCTGTAAACTCCGGCGGAAAGTCCTGGTTGTTCGTCCACTTTAAACTGACACCTGTTCATTGATCAACAAAAAATATTTCGACAAGTCGTAAACAGGCACTTTTAAAAAAAAACTACCTGACACAGCGTACATTAAAATTTTACATCCGTAATGTCAGTTCGCTGTGGTCTCTTCCGCCTTATAACATTAATTCCAAGAAATAGGTTACGTATCCAAATATGCGTTGTGGACATGGGCACCGAAAACATGGCGTACCCGCTCCTTGAGGCTCCTCCCCTTTAAAAAATGGTTTAGGGGTCCCTCCCTAAAATAATTTTCGGGAAAAGACGGCTGATCTCACCCCCACCCCCACCTTCCACCCTAGAAACTGTGTAGGGGAGCTAAGTGCCCCCCCCCCCCACCCCATTTCCCCGGTGCCAAAAAAAATGTGGGCATTGCCCTTAAAACTATCTACATATGTTCTAGCTCCAAGTATTTGTTCGTGTGTGTGTGTGTGTGTGTGTTGTGTGTATGTATGTGTATTATATATAAATATATATACTGATTAAGAACACGATGGACCGATAAGCGACTGCAGGAGATCACCTCACTGGGACAACGCTCATTCCCTGTCCTCACTGTCCACGGACGTTTCGGGCCCGCATCGGCGTCATCAGTCATCTTCGTACTCATACTTGATGAAACACAAGTGTTCATCATCATCTTGATGGATAACACACACGCATATGAATAAATAAATAATATTTGGGGAAAAATGGCTGTTCATACTGTTTAATACTAATTATTCTTATTTTTATTATTGCCCACTTAAGCAAGAAACGGACTCATGAAGGAAACTGATTGCCCATGTGCCCATATCAGAAAGAGACATTCTTTGGTCATGTGATGAGAAGTATAAAACGAGCACACCGTGACAGCAGGAAAGTTAGAGGGGAGGAGAAGCAGAGGGAGACCGAGAGAACAGATGCTGGACTGTTTGACCTCATAGCATGGAGGATCATCTGTGTCAACGTTGATTAAAAGTGCTCGAGATAGAAGGTTGTGGATAGACATGACGGTTATCTATACGATGATCTCCCCATTTGCACACCACCAGTTGTAGGTCAAATCCATCGATAAGTTGGTTGAACTAGTCTATCGTGGTCGAGGTTACGGGTGTTGCAGTCTGTTGTTGTCTGGTATTAACGTTTTTATTTCCGAGAAAGAGACGGCCTGTGACATAAGTTTTGTTACTCTCTTGGGTGGTGGGGAGGGGGGGGGGGTTGTGTGTTAGACCCAGTATCTAAATGTTTTAGAAGTGTTAAAAGCTCTGGAATAGAGAAATATACGACACGCGGTATGAGCGCGAGTGCGGAATATCCCCGTGACCTTGTGTGAAAGTCGGATCACTCACAGCCGACCTATCAGTAGTGAGATGGTCAGTAGGTCTTCCAATCAGAAGCGAGCTAGTGTGTGGCGGTGTGTAAATGGGGAGACCAGCGTAAAATTTACCGACATGACTACCAACGCCATACGGCATAGACTTGAAGAAAATAATAATAATAATAATAATAATAATAATAATAATAATAATAAGAAGAAGAAGAAGAAGAAGAAGAAGGTGTAAGCCGACTGACCCCCCCCCTTTTTTTTTTTTCTTTTAATTAATTCTTTGTGGCAGCGCTCCTGTTTTCAGTCATGCACTAAAACTGATTGGTTTAATTTGTTACACTGTTTCTATGGTACACATAAATCCAGTCACTTTATTATAAACACTGTCCTGACCCTTGTTGAATCCTGTCGTAGCAAGACAAGACATTACGTAGGTTTTCTAATAACAAACGTTTCGTACAAATACTATCTAATACTTAGTCCTGCGCCCCGCCCAGTCTCTGATGTGTTGACTTTGATTTCAGTCAGCTGTTGCCGATGACGTTACCGGCACGGAACGTGACCCATCACAAAGACTTGGGTTAATTATACAAGTGTTCGCGTGACAATGAAGGATACAGTACTTAGTACTTAGTTAGTTCAGTTCAGTTCAAGAAGGAGCTTAATGCTCAACAGAGGGAAAGAAACGGGGAAAATGCTGATAAATAAAGGTGAACTCAAATGGTTCGGCTCCTAGTTAGACTGAAGCCAAACTAAACTGCATATGCAAAACATTTTGTAGGAAGGTTGGGCAGGGAAAGAGACACAAAAAGATACCGATAAATAGTATAGCTGAACCTGCAAAATGTTGAATAAATAAATCCATCACCCAACCCACCCACACACAAAAATTACATAAAACCACGACAAAGATTACACTGAACGTTTCGACCAGTCTAAACCAGTTTGCAACTGTACGTTGTACCGCCATTAAGGCATCATTGTTTTAGTGTGACTGTGATAGACAGATACTAGACGGTGAGTGCCGGCACGCTTTAGACACTGTGTCGCATATCGACTTCTTAATATTAGCCTGACTGACTAATGTTAGTTGCGTACCCTTTACAGGACGTTGCAGAACCAACCCCAACAGCCCCTGGCTGTTGTGTGTGTTTTTTTCTAGGCAAATTTACATCCAGTAGTTGCCATTACTTTCTGGGCGGTCGGCTTTCTTGATACCACTGTCGAAACCAACGCAAGACGCATGGCCCGCAGCTGTAATCGAACCCGGCATCCTGGCATTACGAAGCGTTCGCATCGACTTAGCCACAGAGCCGACATTAGCCTGACTGCAGCCATCTTTTTTTTTTTTTTACTGACTTCAATGTTCAGTTGGGTTCAGTTCAGTTCAGTCAGAGTCAGAATTTTAATAACTGAACTCCTGACTTACATCGTATTTCTCAGTATGTTACTGTCACGAGCGTCAACAACAGCGCGCGCGCACACACACACATACAGACACACACAAACGCACACACACAATAGGGAGAGAGGATCGATAGCTAAGCTTCGTTTAAAATTTTCTATAGGACACAAATGAGCTCAGTTTTCAAATGGGGGTGGGGTGGGGGGGGGGGGGGGGGGGGGGTCGGAGTGCATCTGCCGGAGAAAAAGGAACCAACAGTCTAAAGAAAATTAGGCTAGAGCTGTAAAACGGGTGCACGCGCAAGACTCAGGTCCTTGAACAAAGCCTAAGTTCAGAATTGGACGAACAATGAGGACTATTAGTTTGGGCTTACAGCCGGTGAACGCGCGCGCGCACACATATACGTATACAGGTAACGAATCGCGGCGGCTTCAAGAAATCTCATCGTTCTGTCAATGTCTTGACTGATAAAGAATTTGAAATGTGTTGTTCTTGGATACAGTGTGTCCAGATTTTAACAGATGGCGTGCTATTGCGGACGGATGGTCTTTGCGACCAGAATTCTCATTTTGATTTTACTTTGCCTTTCTTTTCCCACCCATATTGGAATATGGTCATCGACTCGTTTCTCCAGGGGTCGATCAGTCCTGCCTACAAAAGCAGTGTAACAGCTGCATTTAAGTTGGTAGGTACAATATGCTCTGGTATACGTGGACACTGGTTGTTTGATCATACTGAGCGATAAAAACCCGGTGATACAAAGTGCCACCATTGGAATGAAGATCACCCGTAGGGAGGTCCCAGAAACCCCATTCAAACGTTGAGCTGTATTAGGGCCCCCGGCAACAAATGGCGAAAAATTAATCCCAAATGGAAATGGGGTTATATAAGAAGTCCCGGGTCTTTTATAACCTTCATGAACCACCGTGACTCTCTAACCACTTCCGGAGAGTTCAGATCTATAAACCTGCCAGTTTTGGTTTGCAAGAGCAGCCAAACCAAAATTATTGACAGGCTAACAGCTATCCATACCAGCCTGTTACACATATATGCAGTTCACAGTGAAGAATTAGGAAGCCGCCGTAGTGAAACGGCTAGGCTATGACATGCGGATCCGAAGTGGGTGGGTTCAGATACAGACGGAGCAGAACATTTAAAATAAAATATAGAATAGGCTGATTGGTCTATAAAATATAGGCCTAGTCCTATATGACCAATACGGTTGAAAATATGCAAAAGGATCTTCTAGTTTATATTTCACAGCGAAGAATAAACGCCTAACAGAGTACTTCCCGTCCTTTTTAGGATGAAATGTTTCGTTATTTGAAGCCCTACTCTGGCTCTTGCCAGTGGCCGCAATACAGCCCGGCCATAAATATGGCCTAATAACTGAACGAGGTTTCTGGGACCTCTCCACGGTGATCCTCATCCACATGGTGGCACTTTGTGTGATGTCCTGGTTAGAAGTCAGACAGTCAGTCAGAATAAACGCCTACAATTGCCGTGAACACCGCCATGAACAACATTATCAACAGTTATTGTAATATTATTGATCTTCTAATCTTCTCATATTATCAACAAAACCTGTTAACATTTATAAACATTTCAATGGAGGAGTTTATCTTAGCCTCGGTCAGATTATATTTCCATTGTCACTGTGGAAACAATGAAATCGTACACGCCTTGAGATAAGACACATGCTGCACCCCAAACTTGTCTGTGGCAAGCCGACCCATTGGCAGATAAACAAACGTGCAGGTAGCGCCATTCCTGACGTAAAGGAAAACGGGGTTCTTTCCAAATTCTTGTATATGTTTACTTTTCAATCAATATGTGGGCTAGTCCAACAATCTACGAGGTTACACATTTATAATACTAGTTTAGGAAACGCTAAAGATCGGGTTCTTTATTAATATCCTACCACAGATGACGTCACAGGACAGTGCAACATTTTAGAGGGTGGTAAAACTTGGTTTCCCGGCTTTCTGATGCTTTTAACTACCCCAAAACATATAGAAGTGACCCCAACCCCAACCCACCTACGTCACACGAGAGAGTGCAGCCTAGGTCCCACGACTACATGCAGCCTAGGTCTCACGACTGCATGCAGCCTATCTACCGCCCCCTGAAATATTAGACTGTCTAGTGACCTGTGGATTTCCCCTGTTTGGAGTAGGATAATAATAAAGCACCAAACATCGTAAAGACCTGCCTGGATAATAACCACTCAAGTCAAAAGGGTAGGAAATTTGTATTTTCTATTATTACCCCCATATCATAAGAGCTCTGTTTTGCTAAGCCAATATTTCGGCTAATTAAAATAGCACCTGCAACCCCGGCTGAACAAAACAACAACCGGCTATAATTTGGCGAACGTAGGGGAATAGGAAATGTCTAATTATTTCTGACATAAACAACACACACATTGTCATATAGTGTGTGTAATCAACCTTGCTAGATGACGTAGAAACGTGGCAAAATACAAGAATTTTGAAATGTAGATATCTTGGATATATATGTTTTCACAATGCATTCAAGATCGCTAAAGGTGATCTCGCATGTAGCTAATAGCTGGTGTAAGGAACAATTCGTTCATGCCTGGCACTTTTTCTTGCTTGAATTATCATCTGGTTAAGATGAATTTCTGATAAGCAGAATGGTTTCTTGGGTCACACGATTGAATGATTGTTGAATAAAGAATCGACATCATAACACTCGGGACACTTCCATAAAGTTCTTGGGTCACCCTGAGTTTTCCTAACCTGGTGTGCACCGTGATACATGTCTGTCGTATTTTGTGGAAAAGGGTGTGTGGGAGTGGGAAAGGGGGGGGGGGGGGGGGAGGCCGCCAAACACACAGGTTTTTTGAGAAATCTAATCTTCTTCTTCTTCTTCGCGATCACTAGCTGTAAACTCTGGCGGAAAGTTTTGGTTGTTCATCCACTTCTGGACTTCAGTCCTATTCCAAAACCTGAGTGTTGCTTGTGCATCCGTTTTACAGATCTGACTCATTTGTATGCAGACATCTGGTTCTTTACCCCTCAGGCAGATGCATTCCGACTTTGAAGGAAGTTCTTAATTTGTGTATACACTTCTATTTATGAAAAACTGATGTTGACAGGAAGCAGTTCTTAAGCCAAACAAAAATTATATGGTATAACTAGGGCGAGTGCCAATACGGGAAACAGAGATGAATTCACGATGCGTGGAAAGGGGTCATAATGTTTTACGACGTGCTTTTGGGTAGGCAGTGGGTCAATTCTTGTTTTCCCTTTAACAGAGCTCCGGAACCCATACGTGGAAGAAATGTAATGGAAAAATAAAAAGCTCTGTAGGTCATGATCAAGCCGTAAATAGGTACCAGGCAAAAGCCACGGAAATAAAGGCGGTCGGCGTGATGCTGACTACATCACCCACTAAGTGGCAACAATTGTGTAGCCACGGCTGTCTTCAGATTGAGTAGGCCATGGTTTATCCCTACATACCCAATATGCCTGAAGTTTAGAAAATGAGTCCTTTACTTTATTTTACTTACAAGCAATTTGATGCAAAAAGCCCTGGGTAGAGTTGAGGGTTACAGACTGAGAAGACGAAGGTCTCAGATGGCGCAAGCTGAAGACACAATTGGACATGTGTGCAGGCTTGATAAATTTGAGCGAGGAGAGGAGTGGGTCAAGGTGTCCCAACAAGTTGTCAGACATTTGTAGGGTTCTAATCACGTTAGGTCGTGAGTGCAAAGACTGGGCCAGCTGGTGCTGCAGAATCAGAAGTTCAACAAGTGATTCATGACAATCCCCGCCCAAGTGATGTGATTATTATCTATACAGACGGCTCTGGGTTGACGGGCAGGCGAAGTGCATGAGGTTACATAGCAAAGGCGAATGGATGTCGCCTGGTGCAGCAAAGCCTTACATATGATTTCACAACGTCTAGCTTGAGAATAGAGGTGTAGGCAGTCTCTGCTGCTTTCCGCTGGCTTCAGAATCAGCTGTACACACTTGCCGTGATTGTATCTGACTCACAGAGCATGCTGAGAAAGGCGAACACAGGCATGCTTCGTGCAGAGTTGCAAGCATCACACACAGGCATGCTTCGTGCAGAGTTGCAAGCATCACACACAGGCATGCTTCGTGCAGAGTTGCAAGCATCACACACAGGCATGCTTCGTGCAGAGTTGCAAGCATCACACACAGGCATGCTTCGTGCAGAGTTGCAAGCATCACTTCAGAGGTCCCGGGTAGTTAGCATCCTCTGAATATTTTCTCCATGTTATACCGATGTGTTAGGAAATGAGTAGACAAATAGATTGGCTGATCCTGCACTAATTAGTGGTGAGCTGATGTATGACAAGTTAGATATTGTTAGGGCCCTTTGCGAATTGATGAACAGTCTGAGGAGAATGGGGCTGCGAAGAGTTCCCAGGGGATCTGGGCGAAGCTCAAAACTCAGGGAAACGATGAGACCCATATACAATCAGACGGTTACTGATACCATCGGAATTGGAACTCTTTGCTTGCTGCTGAAGATATGGACTGAGCACTTATGGGAGTGTCCCGAGTGCTGTGACATCGATTCCTAATTCAACATTCGACTTACTAGCATACTGCCCCCCTATATATGCACGCGAAACTAGGAATGGACCAGTGCCATGCAAGGAAGCTGGATAACTGGATAACTTACACCTAAACTGCGCAAGACCACTATTTTTATTTATATCATCATCATGACGTAGCAGGTCCTTTGCAGATCGTTGCTCTCATCACGGTCTGACTAAAAAAAAAAAAAAACTCGATCGCTCGCCAGCTCTCCGGCCTCATGCACTTCCATACTCAAGGAGTCACTTATACCCTGTGCCCATCTTCGTGTTGGTCTGCCCCAGCCCCTCCTTCCTGGTATCACGCCTTCTGCTATAAGTTTTTCCAATCCGTCGTGGCGCTTGTTATGACCAAAATATTTCATTTTATTTATTTACACTGCGTAAATACATTATTTGTATATTGATGGTCTTTTATTGTTATAGATATGACAAAATATCCATTGCTGTTTTTCTTTTAATGGTCTTTCCAACACTCTGACCGTATATGAATAGTTTATTTCCTGAAAATTGCGCATTTACATTTCTCAGTTGTAGGAGAGGAGGGGTGGGATGGGGGAGGGAGGAGGCTGATTTAAACCTTTAAAATCATCGTCGTCATCATCAGTTCTCGTTATACATAGTGGCACATGAGGCATCAGAGAGGAATTTCCGTGCTTTCCTGTCCTGTGCAATCTTCAGTGCAGTTTTCCATGTCAGAGATGCCGCATTCAGGTCCCTTTCCAACGTTCGTCTCCATGTTGCTTTTGGGCGAACCTCTTTCCTCTTTCCCTCTGGTATCCACGTGAGAGCTGTTTTGGCAGGTATATCAGGATTCATTCTCATAACGTGGCCAAGTCATTTCCATCTTCGCTTGGTTATCATACTGTCTAGAGTTTCTTGGTTTGTGGCTTGAAGTAGTTTAGTGTTTGAGATTCTATCTGGCCAGAAAATTTTGATTATTTTACGTAAACATGTGTGGTGGAAGGTGGATAGCTTGTGTGCATCCTTTTCGGTCATTCTCCAGCATTCTGTTCCATAAAGAAGAACTGGTAAAACGATGCTCTTGTGGAGTCGGAGTTTTGTTCCTCTGCAGTAACTTTTGGATTTCCAGATTTGCCTCATCCTTACAAAAGCAGCTCTAGCTTTGTTCAAACGTGACTGTATGCCCTCTTCGGTCCCTCCCGGCACCACACTGCCAAGATATGCGAAATGTTCTACATTTTCAAGTGTTTGATTATAAATGGTCGCTGGTTGTTGGTTTGGACTGTTCGTCGTGATCTTAGTTTTCTTTGTGTTTATTCTCAGTCCCACCATTGCTGCTGTGCTGTGTAGTCTGTTACTTTGCTATTGTATATGTTCACGTTTATGTGATAGGAGTGCTATATCATCTGCAAAATTAAGTCTTTAGTTTTCCAATAGTTTTCCCGAAATGCCTGCGTGCGGTCTGTGTGTGTGTGTGTGTGTGTGTGTGTGTGTGTGCGTGCGTGCGGGAGAGAGAGAGAGAGAGAGAGAGAGAGAGAGAGAGAGAGAGAAAGAGAGAGAGAGACTCTTTATGGCTTTTCACGATTTTAGTTTGCCCAATTTGATGATGACGTAAGCAAATGTGGGACTAGTCTATGGACTTAGTCTATACAAAATCTGCACAACAGTATCTTGTAGTATTTGGTATAATTGTTATTGACAGAGATGTTAGTTTGGGTATATCTAAGTGCGGAAGAAACAGAAAAGAAAGAAAGAAACAAACAAAGAATGAATGCAAGAAAAGAAAGAAAGAAAGAAAGAAAGAAAGAAAGAAAGAAAGAAAGAAAGAAAGAAAGAAAGAAAGAAAGAAAGAAAGAAAGAAAGAAAGAAAGAAAGAAAGAAAGAAAGAAAGAAAGAAAGACGATTTCCTTACTTTGAATTTAAGCTCCTTAAAAAAATAAAAAGGGAAAAGACAACGAATTTATATTTACTTAGTGTCAGTTTCGTAATCGCTCATGCTAAAATGGTATATTAGCATGTTGTTGTAGATTGTTTTCAACATTTAAAAAAATACTACAATTTCCTATCAATTTTATGAACAAAAGTCGTTTAAAAATACATATGCGTCGCTGTTTTTTTTTTTTTTTCTCCATCTTGTCCGGTATCAATTTTTAATAAATGAAAGTTTCTCCACTTTTGTAAAATCCATCCAGTACGATTCTTTAATAAACGATTCTAAACAATAATTTAATGCAGGGATGTTGAATCCTATTATATGATGACAACTTTGAGCCGCAAAGTAAGTTTGCGTTCTAGTGATTTACCATATTACATTCTTGGCTAGGATTTGCACTATTTAGGATTAGTAAGTAGTTACTTTAGTTTATTAAAATCTGTAACTCAGTAACGGTTCAGTGTAAGCGGTTGAAATTTGACATACAGTCAGTCTGCTAAAAATCATATCCTTGTCCGTTTTTTTTAAAAATACCAGTTTATGAATTTTTTTTTGTCCTGCCGGTAAGTGGGGGCAGTCATGTTTCACAGTCACATGCAATCGACATTATTACGGATCATATCAGTGCTCTTGTCCTGCCTGCATGCTTCTAGCCACTGTTATTGTTATGTCTTTCTATTGCTAAATTCTCTATTTAAATCAATCTTGCAGTTGTTACCGAGTTATAGAACCCATTCCTCTTCATATGTTTATACAATTTAACCCAATGAAATAACATCATCATCATCATCATCATCATCATCATCATCATCATCATCATCATCATCAGGTGCCTTGCCGACTGGCGTAGGCGATCATGCCTCTCCATAATCTGCGATCTCCTGCAGCATGTATCAGTTCGGGTGCCGACACACCTCCATGCCATGCAACAAGACTGTCAAGCATCTTCTCTCGTTGTCTTCCTCTATCCCTTTTTGCACAGATTCTTCCAGTGGTCACAACATGTTCTATTTCCCCACTTCTCATAACATAGCCGAAAAATGATGACTGTATCCTTCTGATGTCTGTGATAACATATCATAGGATAATCAGGAATGAATGAGACCAATTGGACAAGAGCAATGATACCTAACATTTCCCAATCTGCACAGACAGATCCGTTATACGCCAAAAAAGGAAGCGCATGGACATTCACAGCTCGCTCAGCGGGCACAACAGTCAAAGAAGCCAACGGCGCCTACTCCATGACTACCAACCAGCATTATGACGATGGAGGGGATGGCAGTGACGCAAGCGTTCGCCTGGCTTGAAACACAAAACTACACTCGCGTATGTATACTCAGTGATTCAATGAGTATGATCCGGAGGGTTCAGGCAGGTTCGGTGTAAAGACAATGGCTTGAATCATTACAGAAGTTCACTGTGCGTGGAGTCACCTTTATTTTTGTTCCGGGATAAGCGGGCGTCGGTGGAAATGAAAGAGCTCATAGGTTGGCTGGATCCGTTATCACTACCGACGGTCAGCCTATGGATCATGCTGATATTAATAATATCCGCAGATTCACTGCTGTACAACGGAATATGCTCGATGTAACGGAAATACGAAAGCTACTAGATTATAAAAAAAATTTTATGTGGAAACTACTGAGATATGGCTTTATGGAAGGATGATCAGTATACCCTGGAAAGATGAAAAGAGAAATGAAGATGTCTTGAAAAGAACTGACTCCTGAAGAGAACTGATTGCCTACATCAGAAAGAGATTATCTACATTCTTTAGTCATGTGAGAAGAAGCAAACGGGAGTACATCGTGACAGTAGGAAAGCTGGAGGGGAAGAGAGGCAGAGGGGGACCGAAAGATAAGATGCTGGACAGTTTGACATCATAACACGGAGGATCATCCGTATAAGAGTTGATAGAAAGTACACGGAACAAAAGGTTGTAGGTATACAGACTACCAACGCCACATGGCATGAGCTTTAAGAAGAAGAAAAAGATTATGAGAAAGACGAAGAAGAACTCTAAAACACAATAAAAGGAGGTAAGGCATATACGTTTGATTTTTGAACCTTGATAGGCACTCCTTGGGCAAAATAAAGTAAATACTAGGCCACATATATGTTATCTTCGATATCTGTCGGGAGGGGGAAAGACATAATCTTTGCGTGAATTCAGATACTTTGTTTTTGTTGACATCGTTGTCCGTGTCGGTTCCGGGTCTCAAAAATGGGAGAAAAGGGTGGTGTGGGAGGTGGGGGAAGGGAAGGAGAATAGCCCCACTGCCCATTAACAAGCATGCAGTAAAAGGCGACCAATCAAGTGTTTGCTTACATCGGATGTGCAAAGGCGAAAGGCGTAAATTTTACAACCTAGTTGTAAGCCAAACACAACGTGCTAAAAACCTTCCTAATAGTGAAAGTAAAGGAGGAAGAAGTAGAAGAGAAAGAACAAGTGTGCATTGTCATATTCTAAACTGACGGTATCCTTGTTGTGTGCATTGTCGTATTCTAAACTGACTGTATCGTTGTTGTGTGCATATGTCATATTCTAAACTGACTCTATCGTTGTTGTGTGTATTTTCATACTGTTGACTAAATGTTCTGGGACACGTGAAGGAAGAAAACACCTTTTTTTTGTCGGAATTCTTGATTTTGACAAAATATGTTGAATTTCAGGTTGATGAAAAATGACGCCTGATCATTTTGAAAATAACGAAGCTGACGAATGTTGCGATCTTCAGGTTATCTTTCCTCCTAATTCAAAATCATTTTGGGAAGGTAAGACTTGCAGGAAACTTAGAAACGTATAGCTAGTGACAAAATGAAGAATACACACATCAATGAGAGAGCTACAGTTGTGTAGCGGCTAAAGGCTCGCCTACGGATTCGAAGGTAGTGGCTTCAGGTCCTGATGGAGCCATACTTTTTTTTCCAGAAAGGATTTAGGCTCCCAAGTCGACCCAGCTTTATGGTGATGCAGCAGCAAATAATCTCTAACTTAGGCGAAAATTATCGCCACACAGAAACGAATTAAATCAGATAGCAAAGGAACTGTCTTCAATAAAGCAGGTCTTCGGGCAGCTGAAAGAGGACACATTTTGACATTTTTGTTTGATTTCACGGTTACGATTACGATTACCCAGCTTTAAAGGGTACCAGGTGAAGTCTTGGGGAGTAAAGGTCGTCGGCATAATGTTGACCACATCACCCACGGAGTACCATGTGGTCTATAAAATATTGGTCTAGTCCTAAATACCCTATACGCCTAAATCGTAGAGAAGGACTTTTTACATTTACACATCACTGAATAATAGAAGACAGATGGGTATCTAGGTTAACTCAGTTCCGTACCAGAATCCGCTTATGGGTATCAGGACCTTAATTTTGGGGAGTTAGGAATAGATTCGTTGCCACTTGACAGACATGTCATTAAATGGCGACTTATTAGGGATTCACTTAATCGGATATGTAAGGCTGAAATTGCAGATATGACAGCCTAAGTGTAGACAACACCCGAACCGAGCTTTTAAGGGCGAACGTACACACAGAAGAAGATAGAAAAGGAGGAGAAGAAAGACCTCAACAGATCCATAGGTTCTGATCAGATCCATAGGTTTTAAACGGATCCATAGGTTCTCTCAACTTCGCAATGGCTCTACCAGCATAAAATATTCGGTCATGCGTGTTCTGTGCTGACTAATCAATCATCTTGCGCTCATTGTGAAATGTTTTATGGCAGCTTCAGGTTGTAGCTCCATTTCCAAGAACAGGATTAGGGACACGGTGTCATTCTTTGAGCTATGCATCTTTCGTGACATTAAGATTTCGTCCTTGTTTGTGTCGGATCAGTCGTAATAATCGCATAGTCAGTCTTTCCTCTTGGGCATAGGGCGGTGCATAGGGCATAGGTCATAGCCCTCGTTGTCTGGCGGTTCGTTGCCACCTGCTTTAGGTCTTGGATGTTTGTTAGGCCCATGGTTAAGCCTTCCCTGATGATGGTTCTGTGTAGAGTTTCTCTTGGTCTTCCTTGTTTTCTTTTTTCTTGCGGTGTCCATATGGGGGCTTGATGGGGAAGTCTTGTCTTATCCATTCCGAGTGCATGGCCGATGTACTTCCAACGGCGCTTTCTTATAAAACTGGATACATTATCTTGCTTGGTCTCTTGGCTTATTTGCGTATCGGATCTTAAACCTGTCCAGTTGAGATTTAGTTTTCTTTTAATACATTTTTTTCTCAAAAAGGCAATTTAAAAAAAAAATCTACAGCTGCCATAGCTTTCCAACTCTTGCATTCACAAGTTAGCACTGGAATCACATAATAAACGCCAGATAATCTGCACAGTTGTTGCCTTCAACACCAGCATAACCCGGTACAAAAGTGGTTAAATAAGTAGAGAAACCCAGGTTTGTCTGACTAGTTGGCATTCTAATGAGAACCAAGCTGAGCGGAACAATGAAAGACTGTGTCGCTCCACCGACTTCGTCATACAATGCGTGGACTTCTCATCTGAAAACCACTGGCAAGGAGAAGGAAAAGAAGGAGAAGAAGAAGAAATGCAAATCGATATGTGTCTGCGAACACCGTATTTATTTGGAAAGATGAAATCTGTCTAACAATTGAATAAAGAAAGCCAAGTAACACACTAGGCATGTCACAAAAAATCAATTGACAAAGAATCGCATGGGGTTGCAGTATAACCCCCAAGGAAACTTGATCTAAATCGTGGTCTATATCGACAGGTGGAATAGATAACTGAGACGCATACAACAAATGTACTTATACCTTTTGATAGTTAGTCTAGAATGTCTTCACTTCCTCTTTTACCGCTGTGGGTGTCGAGGGAATGTAAAGACTTCACTGTACACAATTATAACAAGAAGAATGAATGCTGCCTGACACAAGACATGTAGTAGTAGTAGTAGTAGTAGTAGTAGTAGTAGTAGTAGTAGCAGTAGTAGTAGTAGTAGTAGTAGTAGTAGTAGTAGTAGTAGTAGTAGTAGTAGTAGTAGTAGTAGTAGTAGTAGTAGTAGTAGTAGTAGATTTTTACCCCACCAGGACATCACACAAGCGACAAACACCCGATGACACAAAGTGCCACCATGTGGACGAGGATCACCGTGGAAAGGTCCCAGAATCCGCTTTCACCCATTAGACCATATTTAGATGTTTTGGGGCCGTTAAAAGCATCAGAATGCCGGGAAACCCAGTCTTACCACCCACGGCCAGCTCCAGATTTATAAGGCCGTACAGCTCGAACGGGAATTCCCGTTCTTGTGCAAGAATTGAGTCCCTCTGCGTCCAGATTTTATCGAGGAGATGTATTAACTACAGTTTCATTAATTTTCGACACATTTTTTAGAACTATACGTCATTTTTAAGGTAAATAAGTGTGCCAATTAAATATAACAATAAAGGCTCTTATAGACAAACAAAAATGCTTTTGCTACAGTCAACATGAAGCTGGAGCTGGCCGTGTTACCACCCTCTAAAATGTTCGACTGTCCCGTAATGTCTGGAGTAGGATATTAATAAAGCACCAAGAAACATTTTATAATGTGTCTCCTTAGTTGCATAAATCTGCAAGCTCTAAACCTAATACAGTTATTGAAGATTCGAGGTTTATGTTTATGAAAATGTTTTAAACTTCGTTTTTTTTCCTACATTTTAATATTGCTTTGTATTTTAGAACTGGGAGACAGTTACGCTGTCGCATTGATATCAAATTTACTATTCTGTCTGCTGATGGCTTTAGTTTTTATTTCCTTTTTTGGTAAGTAAATTTAACACGCTACATTAAGCTAGGGCAGTTAAGTAAAGATAAACCGAATAAAGAAATGTTAGGGCGTTGTCACAGAGGCGTCACCTCCACGCTACGATGCAGTTCGTGGACTAAATCATTTAATTCTGCATCATCTGCCTCTTGCCTGAGTGATAATGACGACATATCCCATCAAGGGTTTTTGAGGTTTGAAAAACGGATCAACATCATGGCACACGGGTAATAACACATAAGTGCCCCGTTCTTGTTCTGACTCAAATCTGAGTCCGAAGAAGCTCGGCACAGGCTCTGTAGCACCGGCGAGGATCCTGAAATGCATTGGGCAGATTTTTAACTCCAAATTTGGCCCGGGCAGCGCCGTTAGGCTACTTCTTTCGATTTTCAACTGCCAAAAGATTTTATTTAGTGCACACGGGCATCCGATCTCACTACCCAGAGACCAGGAGGAATTATTAGAAGTCCAAGTCCACGTGAAAAAATCCCTGCCCATACCGGGGATTGAACCGGAAACCTCTTGCACTCGAGGCCGACTCCATGTTTCGAGATCATGTACCCTCCCCCCCCCCCCCCCCCAACCCATCAAACGTCTATTGGTCTATCAAAATATGAATCTGCCATTATATGACCGAAGCACTATCGGCGTGAGAAGAGTCCTATACTTTGTGTCTGTCTCCTGTACTCCAGTGAAGCGTAGAATCCCAAGTGCTGGTCATGACTAATTCGATTTTAAAGTCTAGTTTAGTAAGGGGGAATATAGTCACCTCACACTAGACTTTGTTTGTTGTCTTTTATGGCATCTTTCTATGTTACCTTGCTTTCTTATTCACAGCAGCATGCAGGATTAGGTGGAGAAACTCAAAACAATAAAATTGCACGATTGCACTCTGCTGCATATTCCAAACGTGGCACTCTATATTGTGGCACCGTCTTCGGGTGTAGGTGTGCCTTGGCATGGACAACGATCAAGGACAAATACACGCAATATGAAAACTTCATGTTGTGGCAGCGCAGACCAGGCTCTTAGCCTTGTTCAGCAGCTGGTCTAGGAGCGAAGCTCTGACAGATGAACAGACAGATCACTGCTCATCTAATCCGGCAGCTTCTGAAGCATTTTTCCCCCAGACGTATTGGTGTTACCTTTCTTTTTAAATAAACAAGAAAGGCCGAGAGAGAGAGAGAGAGAGAGAGAGAGAGAGAGAGAGAGAGAGAGAGAGAGAGAGAGAGAGAAAGAGAGAGAGGGAGAGATAGGGAGAGAGAGAGAGAGAGAGAGAATACTGTGTGCACAACACATGGTATCTACAATCCTGGCCATGCTTTGTGATATGGAGAGGGGTACAGTGTTATCTGGAAAGGCAGAAAGTTGCCACCAATCATTACAGACTACTGTTTTGAGATAATGTATCATAGGAAATATTCAGCCTGCTTGTTATCATGCCTGTTGTAGCGGTTAGACGCTCGCCTGCGGATCGGAAGGTCGATGGTTCGGATCCTGATGGAGCTTGACATTTTTTTTAAATGTCCTTGTCTCACTAGTCGACCCAGCCCTGAGTGGGTGCCAGGTACAGAGTAAAGGCGGTCATTGTGATGCTGACCATATCACCCACCGAGTGCCGATTGATCTACAAAACATTGATCTAGCCCTATATGCCCAATAAGCCTGAGGGCGTTGAAAATTGTCTTTTTTTTCCCAAACAAGAAATCATGGAACACGGTGCATCCAGCTGACTAGCTGATTATTAAATAAACTTCACATCATCCCCCCCCCCCCCCCCCCCCCTAGCTTTCCATTTCATTTTAACAGCTTTTGAAACTTGTTGAACGAAAAACTAGATTTGTTCTGTCTTTGCTCTTTGTTGTTTTTTCATTCTCATAAAAAAAAGGTTCATAGAACACCTCTGCCTGCTCCCTTACAATACCCGTGAAATAATTTGGTCTAGTTCTGCTTAAACAGGTATAAGCCAGCAAGTTTGCATGACCCAAAGATGACGTGGAAGCTGCGACAAAATAGTGACTAGACGCCTACTAGCCGTTCTAAAGGTCCTAGGTTCGAATCCACGAGTCAGATTAAAAATGATCTTGGCTCCACAGTCGACGCAGCCAAAAATGGTGCTTCAAGTGAAGTCTCTGGTTGTAGAGGCGACATGCATGATGTTGACCACATAACACATGGAGTCACGATTGCTGTATACACACTATGTGTCTGTCATCGTTAATTCGATGTGCCACTAAGTGAAAAGGGTCCTTTACTCACATTTTACGAAGATGATGTTATAAATATCCAACTGCTCCTTACTAGAGCATAAAAAACGTCTCAGCAAGACAAACTTTAGAAATGATCCTTAAAAGTATATCCCCGAATAATAATAATAATAATAATAATAATAATAATAATAATAATAATAAATTATTAAAAATGTTCCACCCCATGCTTTCGAAGGTAAGAAGTTCGACGTTACCTGCAGTGGATTTTATCCCATCTTCGGCCTCTTACTCTTGGAAGCAGCTGGCCACCTGCCAGGATATAGGAGTCTGGGAATATTATTCTACTGATACTGCTGGATGTTCACGGACGTTAAAACCGCATTAGGCGGATTACAATAAAAATTTACCCCGTTCCAAGCCCACACAGCCTAAAAATAGGTACTAGGACATATCCTGGGAAGTAAAAGCGACCGGCAGGATGCTCATCTGGTCATCCATCAGGTAGTCTTTAAAAATATGAACCCACCACTTTTTACCCCATGCACAAATGGTGTGAATTCAGACCTATACTTTTTATTGTTATTTCATTGTATACAGAATACCGAATGTGATAAACTACACGCAAGGGAAATAATTATTGTTTCTTCTCTACAGAAACATACTATGGAATTTCAATCTTCCCAGAGTTTTATACGTACAATCCGATCCCGGTAATACATTGATACAGGACAGCTGCGCAGTGTGTAACCATTCGTTCATACTTGTTAAACAAAATTAGTCAGAAGTTTGCCGTCTATTCAGAGGCACATGAATTTAGTTAGTTGACGCACGTTATTTGAAAGTGCTCGCACCTTTGTGAAATTTCCCTATCACGATTCTATGTATATCCAATTTCGTCCTTTTCAGGACGAAATTTTTTGTCATATGAAGCCCTACTCTGGCTTTTGCCAGGGGCCGCAATATAGGCAGGCCTTAAATATGGCCAAATGTCTGAACGCGGTTTCTGGGACCTCTCCACGGCGATCCTCATCCGCATGGTGGCACTTTGTGTCATCGGGTGTTTATCGCTTGTGTGATGTCCTGGTGGGGAAGAAAGTCAGTCAGTCAGTCACGATTCTATTATAAACGATTGTAAACAGTATTTATGTAAGGATGTTGAATCCTATTATATGATGATAACTTTGAACCGTAAAGTAAGTTTCTATTCTAGTTATTTACCATATGGTATTTGTGGCTAGGTTTTGCACCAACTGGGATTTTTAGTTTATTAGGCTGTTTGCCTTTTGATACGAGTTTATGAATTTGTGTTTAAATGTGTAAATACATTGTCGTCATGCGTCCTGTCGGTAAGCGTTGGCTGTCATATTCCGCATTCATGTCGTATACATTGGGCATAGTCTTCACAACGGTGACGCCTTTAACGAGGAAAGTGGACATCTCAATATCAAAACAACGGAGATATGCAAGAAGGCTTAATGCTGCATACACCCTCTTCATTGTGACCAATGTCATCTGTCTGCAGCCCTCCCCCACCCCAGCCAAGAAATTTTTAAGTTCGCAAGGATCTGATCAGTTCCATGTGTATATTTAATCATTGAAGAACACTAGCCAATGAGTGGTTTTCATCGTTTGTCAGCTGAACAGCGTCGATCTCTTTCAGTTCTCTCAACATTTCCTCATGGTCATTATTAAGCGGGGTAAACATAGAAGCCCCAAGCAGTAAGCTTTAAAAAAAAATTTCTCTCTCAAAAACACTGCACAGAAATCATCAAACGGTTGGCAGGTAAACATGATAGATCAGTTCGGCCGCAAATATGAACCGACGTTAAAACAATAATATATTTGAATATTTGTAAATTTATTTATCTCCAATATATATATATATATATATATATATATATATATATATATATATATATATATATATATTATATTCACTATTGTAAAGATTTGAGAATAATATAATATTAATAGTAGTAATAGTAATTAATAGTAGTAGTAGTAGTAATAAAAATAATAATAATAACAGTAATAAATAGTAATAAAGCATCATGTGCTGTCACCAAGAAGCAGCCTCAACGATTGGCAACCAGACTGGAACTTCTTAAAACACCAAACAAAGCTTTAGACAGGCACGTGTACTATCACCCGAATTATTCAAGGTGTACAGTGAAATAATAATTAGATTCATACATGGCATACCAAGAATAACGAATGTTGGACACTGTTCACAACCTGGGGTATGCTGACGATACAGTTTTGATTGCTGAAAACGAAACACAACAAAAAAAAAAAAAAAAAAAAAAAAAAAAAAAAATTATTGACATAAATGTAACAGAAAGTGAAAACAAGGGTCATAATGTCGCGTGCGAATGTGCACAAGAACGCACCAGTACGGAGTGAGCAAATAAGACGTCAAAACAATACGTCAGGTTGTGAAGGAATTGTATTCTAGGAGATGTAAGTCGAAGTTTGACCAAGGCGGACGGTTTGGTCCGGCCTTGGTGTGGATCCTTGAGGATGCTTTACCCCGGGATACCACGGTGGATCCTTGAGGACGTTTTACCCCGGGATGCCACATTTCGGCAGTAAGCCGGTATACTTCGCAGTTGATGTTTATAGTTCGAAGGAGACGGACGTGGGAATCCTTGAGGACGCTTTACCCCGGGATCCCACGGTGGATCCTTGAGGACGTTTTATCCCGGCTTGGCCCCCATTGTTACGTGCGGGACTTCATTGTAACGAGTGTAAAAGTGACTAGGGTGTCAGAAGTTAACAAGTGGCATCAACACTTAACATGCCACTGGCCAAGAGTAACACAACATGATGAATGCTGAAGCTTCCCGTAGTAGAACAAGAACTCTCTTTAAAAGTTCCATTTGTGTATTGACAAATGCAATGATCAATTTCAAGAATACATATGCAAGTAATAATCAACTCGTTCAACCAAAGCTCGCTCGTACATCCATGTAATGATATGTCCTCACGATAGGTCGCAGTCCGACCTTGAGATCCAGACGATTTACTTTCTCCTCGGACAAGTCCGAATTAAGCAATGAAAGTATACCGGCTTACTGCCGAGAATATAGTGCTCACCAGCTTCCTGCTGAGGTCTTGGAGTCCCGGGGTAAAACGTCCTCAAGGATCCAACTTTATATAACGTTTGCTTCCGTGGGATCCCGGGGTAAAGCGTCCTCAAGGATTCCCACGTCCGTCTCCTTCGAACTATAAACATCAACTGCGAAGTATACCGGCTTACTGCCGAAATGTGGCATCCCGGGGTAAAACGTCCTCAAGGATCCACCGTGGGATCCCGGGGTAAAGCGTCCTCAAGGATTCCCACGTCCGTCTCCTTCGAACTATAAACATCAACTGCGAAGTATACCGGCTTACTGCCGAAATGTGGCATCCCGGGGTAAAACGTCCTCAAGGATCCACCGTGGTATCCCGGGGTAAAGCATCCTCAAGGATCCACACCAAGGCCGGACCAAACCGTCCGCCTTGGTCAAACTTCGACTTACATCTCCTAGAATACAATTCCTTCACAACCTGACGTATTGTTTTGACGTCTTATTTGCTCACTCCGTACTGGTGCGTTCTGGTGCACATTCGCACGCGACACATAATTTGAACGGCAGAAAAACATAAATAATAGTCTGCAAAGAAACCTGGCCCTCCGAAGTGCAGTACTAAAGAAAACACAAACCTCAAGCAAGCTGATATAAGTACTTGGGAACCATTATAACGTCAGGTGGAAGATGTATTAAAAAAAGTTAAATGTAAAATAGCTCAAGCAAAGGCAGCATTTTACAAAATGAAGAACATTTTAAATTGTACGCAAGCTTTCTTTGTCAGCTGAGATGAGAAAGGGAATTCTTAAAAGCTATATAAATCATATCCTGATATATGGAAGTGAATAATGGACAGGTAATAGATTAGCAAACAATTTTTTTTGGGGGGAAACTGCGGAGATATGGTTTTATAGACCAGTGATGAGAATACCCTAGACAAATACAAAGAGTAATAACGATGTCTTGATAACAAAAACGGACCTACGAAGAGAAATGTTTACCCACATCAGAATGAGACGATCTACATTCTTTAGTCATGTGATGTAAACTGGATTACAAAGTTACAGTTGGAAAGTTGGAGGGGAAGAGAGGCAGAGGGAGACCGAGAGAAAAGATGCCGGACAATTTGACATCATGACATGGAGGATCATCTAGTGTCAGAGTTGATTGAAACTACACGAGACAGAAGGATGTGGAGAGACCAACGCCACGCGGCATAGACTTTAAGAAGAAGAAGCAGAAGAAGAAGAAGAAAAAGAAGAAGAAAAGAAAGAAGAAAATGTTGTATTCTTGAAGGACATGATCTGTTGTCTCAGATGCCAGTCCACATGTGCACACGGCTGATTCACTAATTTTAAATGGTGTGTACATGTGGCTACGAAGTCGACTGTGTCCTGTTCTATGGCGTAGAATAATAACTTGCTCTGGTCTGTCCATAAAATTGTAATCGTTTTTTGCCGGTTCTAGTGGCTTTCTGATAGATTTGATTATTCCCTTCTTTTCTAGATAAGAGACTGATACGTCAGGTTGTTCTTTATTTGCACCTTTGTTATCCAGTTTATCAGTTCTTTCATTTCTAGGAACTCCACAGTGGGATGGTATCCATTGCATAGTTACCGTTCAACGACTGCCAAGTTTTGAGAGTAAAAGTAAAAGACCCCTTTACACGCCCTTAGGCGCATCAGGCATATGGGAAAAGCACCCATATTTTTACAGACCAATCGGCACTCGGTGGGTAATGTGGTCAGCATTACGCCTGCCGTCTTTACTTTCCCAAGACAGCCCATCCTGGTACCCATTTGAGGCTGGGTCGACCTGCGACGTCCCATACCACGATAAAAATCCACGCAGCCAGCAGTGGGTTTCGATCGCGGTACGTTGGATTACGAGTCAGACCCCCAAAGCCTTAGCCAGGGACGCCAGTTTTGAGAGTAGTATTCGTATACCAGGTAGTTTTCCAGATTGGAGTGCCTGAAGCACAGCTCTTGTATTTGTCAGAAATACCACGGGTTGTGAAATCTGACGTATACTTAACAGTTCCTCTGCTGCTATTTTAACGGCTTGAACTTCTGCATCATAGTTGTGACAGTTCTTTCCTGAAGGTATTTTAGCTGTATATCTTGTATTATTTGGATGCTCAATTTACAGTCCTGCTAATCCATTTCTGATTGCGTTTTGTGCTGAACCATCCATATAAACACGAACCCAAAGATTATGTGGGTATTCGTCATCACGTAGAGCGAGGGTGGCTATTTTACGTTGCACACTGTTTTGTCCTTTCTTGTCGAAAAATCCTTTTACTTCTGTCTGGATTTGTATTGGCAACTTATAATCCTCTTTCCAGGGAGTCTGATCTGGAATAGCATTTAAGGGGCTATCAGTTGCAGGCAGATTGTCGGTTTGCCTGCAGAATCGTTGGACCTGGTGGATGAAACTGTCTTTTCAGTCGCCCCATTGCTACATTTTGGAATATTTCTTCTACAGTGTGTTCAGGCATGCTAATAAACTTTTCTGCTTGTATTAGTAGCTTAGTGTCTGTGTAAAACAGGTAATGTCAACAAGAAGCAGCCATAAAAATGCACAACCTATGTCGTTAAAGGCGACTAATAAAAGGTATACTTTCATTAGATGTGCTGAGCCGAAAGACGTCAATTTCACAACCTAGCTGTAAACCACAACACAACGTACTAACCGCCTTCTTAATGGTGAACGTAAAGAAGGAAGAAGTAGAAGAAATAGAACAAGTATGCATTTGCATATTCTAAACTGACTGTCTTGTTGTTGTGTGCATTGTCAAATTCTAAACTGACTGTCTTGTTGTTGTGTTCATTGTCGTATTCTAAACTGACTGTCTTGTTGTTGTGTTCATTGTCGTATTCTAAACTGACTGTATCGTTGTTGTCTGCATTTTCTTATTGTTGACTAAATGTGTGGTTTTGGGAGATTTAAAGGAAGAAGACTGGTTCATGTCTGAATTCCAGATTCTGACAAAATATGTTGAATTTTCAGGTTGATAAAAAAAGACACTAAATCATTTTGAAAATAACGAAGCTGACGAATGTTGCGATCTTCAGGTTATCTTCCCTCCTAATCCAAATTATTTCTATGAAGGTAAGACTAGCAGGAAACCCAAGAAACGTATGGTATGTGACAATAAAACCGCATTAGGCGGATCACAATAAAAATTCACCCCTGTTCCAGGACCACACAGCCTAAAAATGGGTGCCAGGAAATTTTCTGGGAAGTAAAGACGACCAACAGAATGTTAATCCCCTCACCCATCAGGTGGTCTATAAATATATGAACTTATAACTTTTTATACCCTATGCACTTCTTCTTTAAGTCCATGCCGTGTGGCGTTGGTAGTCATGTCTATCCACAACCTTCTGTTTCTTGCACTTTCAATCAGCTCTGACACAGATGAACCTCCACGCCATGATGTCAGACTATCCAACATTTGCTCTCTCGGTCTCCGTCTGCCTCTCCTCCCCTCAAATTTTCCTACTGTAACGATGTACTCCAGTTTTCTTCTTCTCATCACAAGAGCAAGGACTGTAGATTGTCTCTTTCTGATATAGGTAATCAGTTTTCTTCGTGAGTCAGTTTCTTTCAAGACGTCTTCATTACTCTTTTTATCTGTCCAGGGTATTCTCACCATTCGTCTATAAAACCATGCACGGATGGTGTGCAATGAAGTCTTTACTTTTTTTTTTATTATACATAGAATACCGCAAGTGATAAATCGTATACGCATGTTAAATAATTATTTTTATTGTTTTGTTTTCTACAGAAACAAACAATGGATTTAAATCTTCCCAGAGTTTTATACGTAAAACCCGATCCCAATAATGCATTGATACAGGACAGCTGCGCAGTGCGGAACCAATCGTTCTATCTATCTATCTATCTATCTATCTATCTATCTATCTATCTATCTATCTATCTATCTATCTATCTATCTATCTATCTATCTATCTATCTATCTATCTATCTATCTATCTATCTATCTATCTATCTATCTATCTATCTATCTATCTATCTATCTATCTATCTATCTATCTATCTATCTATCTATCCATCTATCCATCTATCCATCTATCCATCTATCCATCTATCCATCTATCTATCTATCTATCTATCTATCTATCTATCTATCTATCTATCTATCTATCTATATATCTATCTATCTATCTATCTATCTATCTATCTATCTATCTATCTATCTATCTATCTATCTATCTATCTATCTATCTATCTATCTATCTATCTATCTATCTATCTATCTATCTATCTATCTATCTATCTATCTATCTATCTATCTATCTATCTATCTATCTATCTATCTATCTATCTATCTATCTATCTATCTATCTATCTATCTATCTATCTATCTATCTATCTATCTATCTATCTATCTATCTATCTATCTATCTATCTATCTATCTATCTATCTATCTATCTATCTATCTATCTATCTATCTATCTATCTATCTATCTATCTATCTATCTATCTATCTATCTATCTATCTATCTATCTATCTATCTATCTATCTATCTATCTATCTATCTATCTATCTATCTATCTATCTATCTATCTATCTATCTATCTATCTATCTATCTATCTATCTATCTATCTATCTATTGTCTTCTTCACTTTTACCGGGTTGCAGCCCAATGTCGTGGTTTAAAATATTTGTTTTGTGCCTCTCGCGTGATTTGGGTGACAGTTTTCTGGATCTTCTGGCTGTATTCAGCTACTCCATCTATCCATTTGTTCCTGGGTCTTCCTCTGGCCTTTCTTCCCGATGTTTTACTGTAAAAGGCCTTATAGGCAATCTGATCCGGTTGCATTCTTACTAAATGGCCAAACCACTTCATTCTCTGTCTTTCAATATGTTCCATGCATGCTCTTGTTCCAACTTTGTCTCTATTGCTGACGTTTGTGACTCTGCCTCTTCGTGTATTGTTGGTGACTCTTCGGAGACATCGCATTTCATTGTTTATTGTCCACGTTTGGCACTGATAACATAACGTAGGGATGAAAATGCTGTTGATCATCCGTTGTTTGGCTGGTAACGAGATCTTTGGATGACGAAGAAGTGGGGCCAGTTGGTAGTTGACTGCACTGGCTTTTTGAACTCTAGCCTGTATCTCTTTATCGAGTCTTCCATCTTCTGTAAGTTTGCATCCTAAGTACTTGAATTCTTGAACTTGTTCTAATTGTATGTCATTGATCGTTATGTTTACATTACTGTGTTTCTTTCCTATTTTCATTACTTCAGTTTTTGAGGTGTTTATTTTCATGTCAAATTTTGTACAGTTAGTGAGCAATGAATCAACATGTTGTAGTTTTTGTTCTTCTTGTAACAAACATTGGTCATCTGCAAAGAGTAGTTCATTTATAATATCTGTGTTTTGGTTTGACTCCTGTGCAATTTTATCCATATATGTAATGAAGAGTTGGGGTGATAGGACACATCCTTGTCGTACTCCTGAAAAATGGGGAACCAGTCTGGGACCAATCGTTAAGAATGGTTAAACAAAACAGAATTTTGGTAGACATTTTTTACTTAGAGGCACAAGAATGTAATTTGTATTGCACATTTTTTCCCCCTCTGACATAAATAAATTTTGCACTGCACATTTCTGATATTCACGATGTTCCCTCACTATCGCCACCCACCACATTTTCATCACCATCATCCTCCATATCATCATCATCTTCATCATCATCATTATCATCATGTAACATACTGTATTTTCCCAGCTACAACAGGACTGTAAGTAAGTTCAGGACTAAGTATGCAGTGTCAACGAAACAAGGTTGGTTTTTGTTTGGAAGTCAGAGGAGAACAAAGAATCTTGCTCAGTCCTAATATCAGTGGGATTTAGGCTGACGGCACTTCGTGCACTCACAATATTCTACTTGTTTCAGGCATCATCAGCCGGGGAGCCCTTTTCTGACTGCTGAAGATAAGAACCCAGCGTACATGGGAATGTTCAGAGTGGTATGATGTCAGCTTCTAATTAAACTGAGCTCAGCTCAAATTGGAATAAAGCGATGTTGAACACATTCAGTGTTTACAGGGTGTGTTTGTAAATATGAGCTGGTCAGGGTTAAAATCTGCTTTGGGTTTTTTTTTTTAGTGAGTTTGAAACTACGCAGACATGGATTTTCGCGGTTCATGAGGTGCAACATCTAGTAGCGGGAAATATCTCTCAATGGAACCAGGTTGTTGGCTTCCTGTTGCATGACAACCGTTATCAACGGTGGAAATTGTATTAGAGATGCTAATGGTTTTAATGTCGGCTCTGTGGCTAAAGCGATGCGAACGCTTCGTAATGCCGGGATGCCGGGTTCGATCCCAGCTGCGGGCCAAACGCCTTGCGTTGGTTTCGACAGTGGTATCAAGAAAGCCGTCCGCCCAGAAATGGCAAACTACTGGACGTGAATTCGCCTAGAAAAACCACACAGCAGCCAGGGGCTGTTGGGGTTGGTTCTGCAACGTCCTGTAAAGGATACGCATCTAACCTGTTTTGGAACTAGAGTGGCTCAGAAAAAAAAAGACCAATTACATATAATAAGTGAACGTTCAAAATAATGAAATGGCTGGATATAGTTTGTACAGATCAGTACTTTTGAAACTGTTTTGAACTGTAACTCCGTGCTATTAAGTTTAAGTTTTTAAGTGGTAAATACTGGGTTTCCCTGCTTGCTGATGCTTTTAACGACCCCAGAACTTCTAGAACTGGCCCTAGCCCCAACCCACCTACGTCCCACGAGAGACTGTAGCCAAGGTCCCACGATTGCATGCAGCCTTTCTACCACACCCTGAAATATTAGAATGTCCCGTGACCTGGATTTCACCTGTTTGGGATAGAATATTAAAAAAGCACCAACAGATCGTATGAAGACACACACACACACTTACATATACACACACGCTCTCTCTCTCCTTTCTCTCTCTCTGTCTCTCTTTCTCTCTCCTTTCTCTGTCTTTCTCTCTCTGCTTTCTCTTTCTCTCTGTCTCTCTCTCCTTTCTCTCTCTCTCTCTTTCTCTCTCTCCTTTCTCTCTCTGTGTCTCTCTATCACTACTGCTGCTGTTTGTTTTGTTTTCATTCATTGCTTCCCAGCTGCGCTCATTTTGGGAAACACTGGTTTCAATGTTCCCCTATTTATTCTAACTACTCTTCTACAATCCCTATATACACGTTACACACTCCAGTTGAGTGTTTGCTTACTCCATATCGAACTATTACTTCCATATAAAACTTGCCTATCGACTCTGTCGAATGCTTTTTTCCTGGACTAGGAATGTCACACACACACAAATGTTCCTATGGATTTGTTGTTCTTTTAAAAAAAACTCGCTCCAGTTCAGTGTTCGTTCACTAGCCTTTTTGTAGTGAGCACTGCTCGCCTAAGTTCGATGTAGTTCACCAGTATTCTTTTAGTGAGCACTGCTCGCTCCAGTTCGCTGTAGGTTCACGTCTTCTTGTAGTGAGCACTGCTCGCACCAGTTCATTGCTGGTTCACCAATTTTATTGAAGTAAGCATTGCTAGTAACAGTTCGATGTTGGTTCACCAGTCTTCTTGTAATGATCACGGCTCGCCCCAGTTCATTGCCGTTTCGCCAGTCTTCTTGTAGTAAGCACTGCTCGCTCCAGTTCGATGTTCGTTTACCAGCCTTCTTGTAGTGAGCACTGCTTGCCCCAGTGAAATGTTCGTTCGCCAGTCTTCTTGTAGTGAGTACTGATCGCTCTAGTTCGATGTTCGTTTACTAGTCCTCGTGTATTGAGCACTGCTCGCCCTAGTTCATTGCTGGTTTACCAGTCTTCCTGTAGTGAGCACTGCTCGCCCAAGTTCGATGTTCGTTAACATGTCTTCTTATACTGAGCACTACTAGTCCAAGTTCGATGTTCGTTTACCAACCTTCCTATAGTGAGCACTGCTGGCCCCAGCTCGATGTTCGTTCACCAGCCTTTTTGTAGTGAGCAACTGCTCGCCCCATTTCGGTGTTGGTTGACCAGTCTTCTTGTAGTGAGCACTGCTCGTTCCCAGTTCATTGCTTGTTCACCAGTCTTCTTGTAGTGAGCACTGCTCGCTCCAATTGGATGTTCGTTCACCAGTCTTCTTGCAGTAAGCAGAGCTCGCCTCAGTTCATTGCCGGTAAACCAGTCTTCTTGTAGAAGGCAGGGCTCGCCCCAGTTCATTGCCGGTAAACCAGTCTTCTTGTAGTGAGCACTGCTCTACCCCGTTCATTGCTGGTTTACCAGCCTTCTTGTAGTAAACAATGGGGGCGCCAGTTAGATTTAGGTTTAACAGTCTTCTTGTAATGAGTACTGCTCGCTTCAGTTCGATGTTTGTTCATCAGCCTTCTTTAGTGAGCACGACTCGCCCCAGTTCCATGTTTGTTTACCAGTCTTCTTATATTCAGAAATTTTCGCCCCAGTTCAGTGGGGCTGAAGCCTCAAAGACACAGAAGGAGACGACAGATCCAAACCTGCACAATGAGAGGACACGACCTAGCCGGCCAGATAGACACACATATTATGGCAGCCAAAAACACACCCTAACAGGGCCTCAGCCACATGTAAATTGTGGACTTCTGCTGCCACCGCCGAAAGTATCTCCCACGCCGCTACGCAGAAGAGTCCCAGCCATCTAGTTAAGCCCCTCTCGGCGGTGACGGTAGTCGCTGGAAGTCCGCAATTTAAGTAACCGGAAGTGCGCAATTTACATGTGACTGAGGCCCTGTTAGGGTGTGTTTTTGGCTACCATAATGTGTGCCTGTTATTCTGAGGATAGCCATCCACGCCGCCAGCAGTGGGTTTCGATCGCGGTTCGTTAGAATTCACACAAGTAGGGCTTTATCTAAATGCAGGAAGCACGAGCAAAGTACACCGATTTTGTGCTTGCCTGCACTTATGGTTGAATGTATGTATGTATGTATGTATATAGGTAGTACCCCACGAGCAAATCACACAAAGCGAGAAAGACCGGGTGACACAAAGTGCTAACTTGCAGATGAGGATAACAGTTGAGAGGTCCCAGAAACCCCGTTCAGCCGTTAGGCCATGTCTATGGTCCGGCTATATTTTAGGACCCCCGGCAAAAGCCAGGGTGTGGCTATAAATAACGAAAAGTTGCATCCCACATGGGTCGGCATGGTTGAATAGTTATGGTTGAATGATAAACCTACTTAAAACATCTTTTAAAAATTGACGTATTTACATACTGAACAAACCATGCATACATTAACATGTGATATGATTTCGGAAGAGGCTGCGTTGTCTCGAAGCATAGTGTCCGCCTTGAGTGCTAGTGGTCCTGGGTTCAAATCCCAGTGATGGTTGGGATTTTTTCACGTGAACTTCTAGTAATTTCCTCTGGTCTCTGGGTAGTAAGAGCAGACGCCATTGTGTATTGTTGCACACGTAAAAAATCTCTTGGCAGTTGGAAATCAAAAGAGTAGCCTAACGTCGCTGCCCAGGCAAAAATTAGGAGTTAAAAAAACTACCTAAAGTATTTCAGGATCCTCGCAGCGCATCAGAGTTCGCGCACTGCGCTGAGAAACCTCAGACACAGGCTTGAGTTAGAAGAAGAACGAAACCCGTATGGGTCACCCGTGTGCGATGATGCTGATCCGTTGAATAAATAAAAATATAAACGATTACGGAGACTGGGAACGTCGAAGAAAATTCCTTGTTTTTAATTACGGAACGACTGAATGCCCGTTGAAGCGTAAATCTCCTTTAACCATGAACTTTTACTGGTACATTTTGGTAATCTTTGTAATGTTAGTTTCAGCTTCATAGCAAACGGATCACATTATAGTTGCTCCGCTCCTGTGCCAACGAAAACACACAGATTGTGTTATCACAGTTCTTTGTATATAGATTGACAGACTGCTGTCTCAGCATATGCACTAGCATACACACGCATTAAAAGCATACGGTAGCCATCCGAAGTGCTAACAGTCCGACATTAGAAATGCAGTTCATCATCGATGGTAGCAGAAGTCACCAACAGATCAGCACACGCGATCAATATTAATCACACAATGGCACCACCAATATTGCGACAACAGGTATCGCGCCAATTTGTTTAATCTACAGTTCACACCACCACGTTGGTCACAGCTGAAAAACATTCTAAATGAAATCCGCAGCTCAAAGTATCACGCCATGCACTCAACTCAGAAGCTAGGCGACGAAACTATATCGTTTCAGTCTACAAATGAATCAAAAATGAAACGGCCACCGTCTGGCATAAGCAACAAATTTTCCACGACTCAGAACAGTGACCGTGCCTAGCGTCCATTTAGACCGGTTTTTAGCGGGGATAAATGCCTACCACAGTGTAGATACACATACTTGTCTGGACATCACCGACTGGTCTTAAGATGAAAGCAGCGGCAGATGGCTTCTCATAATATTTAATGCAATATAAGTAAAGGATCCTTTTCCACGATTTCAGGCGTACTGTACATACAGGTAAAAAAGAAAAAAGTATAGGACCCTTTTCCATGCCTTTAGGTGTAAAGGAATAAAGGGCTAGACCTATATTTTATAGACCACTCAGGAGTTGGTGGGTGATGTGATCAATACGGCTCCAGTCACATTTAGTTTCCAGTAGGACTGTATCAAATATTCGCTTCGTATTTGCTT
Source organism: Candidula unifasciata (assembly GCA_905116865.2). Lineage (NCBI taxonomy): Eukaryota > Metazoa > Mollusca > Gastropoda > Stylommatophora > Geomitridae > Candidula > Candidula unifasciata. Next base: position 339,217 of record CAJHNH020005913.1, on the reverse strand, counting down.
TGGGGCCGAATAGTGGACCTATTGACTATTCGGTATTCGGCCAAATAGTTGTGTTAGGGCCGAATACGAATAGTAGCTACCTCACACCCGCTTTTGCACACACAGCCTAATGCTGACAACATAGAACGATTGATTTTGTTAAAAGCTAATGCAGCTTTCATGAATTAACTAAGCTGTCAGTGACAATTTCCAAGTTAAGTTACTTGTTATAATACTTAGGATTCTTTTTAATCCTAGTTATTAGCTACCACAGACTGACTGAAGGATGCAGATCATAAAATGTTTTAAAATGTTTACTATTCTGTACGAATACTAACTAGACATGGAAAGAATATAAACTCCAGGCACACACAAGTCGATAATATGAAAATCAAACGAACGGAAACATATAAGTACTTGGGTGCAAACTTCAACGGCTCCAGCATGCTGAGAGAAGAAATACAATCTAAAATCATCATCATCATCATCATGAAACAGGTCCTTTGCGGAACGTCGCTCTTATCACAGTCTACCTGAAAGAAACTCGGTCTTTCGCCAGTTCTCCCGCCTCATGAACTTTCACACTTAAGGAGTTAATTATATCCTGTGCCCATCTTCGTGTCGGTCGGCCCCTGCCCCTCCTTCCTGGTACCATGCCTTCTGCTATAATCTTTTCCAATCCGTCGTGGCGCTTGATATGACCAAAATATTTCAGCTTTCGAGAAAGGATGCTGTTTATTAGCCAATCTTCCTTGATGTTCTGATTTTTTAAGATGTCAATATTTCTCCTCTTCTTTGACCAACATATTCTGAGAATCTTTCTATAGCATTTCAACCCAAAAGCCCCTAATCTCTTTTTTAAGGACTAAAAGATAATCCACGACTCACATCCTTATGTAGCCACAGGGAAGATGCATGCTCTCAAAATTCTAATTTTTGTCTCCTTGCTGGTGCTTAACTATAGACTTTTAAGGCTGTTCAATCTTTGCATTGCTAAGGCCATCCTCCTTTTAATTTCCGTTGAAAAGTCTCTATTGTTGTTTATTATAGAGCCTAGATATTCAAAGTTTGTGAGATTTTCAATTTCTTTATAATTTGGGTGACAGCCAGTTTTATCTGTGGACATTATTTTCGTTTTCTTTAAATTCAAGAACAGATTTTGATCTTCACTGTTCTTTTGGACAGACAAAATTAAATTTTCTAATCCCTTTATGCTGTTCGAAAGGAGGACTGTGTCATCTGCGTAGCGTAGTTCCTGAATAGGGTTGCCACCAATTTTGAGCGGATCATAACTGTCACAAGTCTGGTCATTTTTGACATTTCTCATTATATTTTCTGCGTATATATTGAATAGATATGGTGAGAGAATGCCCCCCTGCCTCACCCCCTTTTGTACCCGGCCACGCGTTGCTGTGGCATAGTTTGGCTAAATGGAAATGAAAGAAAATAGAAATCCCACGTGTCTAATACAATCATTGTCTGCTCAGATATAGAGATAGTCTTTGATCCCCACCCCCCCCCCCACCCCTAACTAAATCCACCTACTACCCTCCCCCTTATCAAATTTTTGTCATTACCCCCCCCCCCTTCCCTCTCTTCTCTTCCACCGACTACTGCTTTCTCCCTCTTCGAAATATTTGAAAATCATTACCTGGCGATATTTTGTTGTTGCTGTAACTGACATTGACATCCCTGTCCATCTGGACTAAAATAGGGAGCAGGAATTGTAAAAGGTAGT
>CAJHNH020005913.1:262500-332500 GCA_905116865.2 Candidula unifasciata | reverse complement strand
TTTAAACTCCGGCCACATCCAAGTTGATAATATAAAAATCAAAACGAACGGAACCATAAAAGTACTTGGGTGCAAACTTCAACTGTTCAAACATGAAGAGAGAAGAAATACAATCTAAAATCATCATCATCATGTAGCAGGTCCTTTACAGAACGTCGCTCTTATCACAGTCTGCCTGAAAGAAACTTGGTCTCTCGCCAGTTCTCCCGCCTCATGAACCATTACACTCAAGGAGTCACTTATATCAAACGAACGGAAACATATAAGATCTTGGGTGCAAACTTCAACTGCTCCAACATGCTGAGAGAAGAAATACAATCTAGAATACAATCTAGAAATGAAGTATACTATGCCCTCAACATCTAAAGTCAAAGTGTCTCTAGCGGCACCAAGATCTAACTATATAAAACGTTGATAAAACCAGTCGTTTTATATTGCTTTGAAACTAAAAACAGAAATAAAAGAGATATGGCTTTATTACGGGTTTTCGAAAACAGTCTTACGACAAATCTTTGGACCTATCAAAGATGATAACAGCGGGGAATGGAGAGTTAAAAGCAACAACGTAACACATAATCTGTCTAACTCACCACTGATGGGCATAGACCACGAGGCAGACAAAAAAGAAGTTAGAGAGATTTAACAGCCAGACCCGCAAACAGATGGTGTCACAAATTGTGAAGATAAGGCCAGCCAGAGAGATGAATAGAGACGGGTGATATCTGCAACAGTAATCCACAAAGGGCTCAGAATGCTAAAGAAGAAGATGACTATTATGTGCTACTTTATGTGAAGTAAAAGTTCAGCGTACATTTGACATTATGAATGAGTGTGTGTGTGTGTGTTTGTTTTTTAAAGATTTATTTTATACACTATTCACTATTCGTATTCGTATCCTTATTCGGCCGAACAGTTGGTCCCGCTATTCGTATTAGGCCTAATAGTGAAAATCACTATTCGGTATAGCCCTAGTAGACACCGGTAGATCATCGCGGTCTGGGGAGTATGGTGCTGCAAGAGGTGACCAGGGATGAGGCCGACGATCAACACACAGTGGAAAGGTGAGTTGGATATACAGTCAGACTTATCCTTGTATCATGGAAATTGGAACTCTGCCCTTGCTGTTAAAGACGGGGACGGAGCGCTTATGGGAATGTTCAGCGTCGTGTGATGTCGAATCCTAATTAAACGTTATATCATCATCATCGTGTAACAGTTCCTTTGCAGAACGTCGCTCTCATCATAGTCTGCCTGAAAGAAACTCGGTCATTCGCCAGATTTCCCGCCTCATGTACTTTCATTCTCAAGGAGTCACTAATATCATGTGCCCATCTTCGTGTTGGTCGGCCCCTGCCCCTCCTTCCTGATACCGTGCTTTCTGCTGTAGTTTTTTTTTCCCAATCTGTCGTGGCGATTGATATAACCAAAATATTTCAGTTTTCCAGACAGGATGCTGTTAATTAGCCAATCTTCCTTGATGTTCAGATCTTTCAAGATGTCAGTATTTCTCATCTTCTTTGTCAAAGATATTCTGAGAATCTTTCTATAGCCTTTCAGCTCAAAAGCCCACATTCTCTTTCTTGAGGACTGGGAGATAGTCCATGACTCACATCCGTATGTTGCTACAGGAAAGATACGTGCTCTCAAAATTCAAATTTTGATCTCCTTGCTGGTGCTTAACCGTAGACTTTTAAAACTGTTTAATCTTTGCATTGCTATGGCCATCCTCCTTTTAATTTCTGTCAGTCTCATTTGCTATTTATTATACAGCCTAGATATTCAAAGTGTGTGTCATTATATATAAAACATTAAAAAACTGTTGTTTCAAGTGGGGAAAAAAATGGGGGGAGGGGAAGACTTAGCCCACAGATTCTCAGACCACGACCGGCTACAGCTGACGGGCCGTGCTGCTGACGTCACCGGGTCGGGCAAACGATGCGTTAACGCAGCATTTCTCAAACTGGGTGCTGAGGCAGCCTGGGGTGTCCTGAGCGTATGCCAGGGCTGCCGCGTAATAAAGAAAAGTCGGCTAAAAATGTGAACTAATGAGGAAGGCATGTAGATACTTAAAGATACAATTTAAGTTGTCTTTCCTTGCCACTGTCGAAAATAGTTTATATCTTGTTTGAGAACCGCTGCGTTACCGCATCGTTAGCCTGACGCGGTGACGTCAGCAGCACGGCCCCTCAGCTGGAGCCGGTCATGATTTGTCTTGCGTTGGTTTCGACAATGGCACCGATAGCTGATAGTTCAGGGGCAATGGCAAACTATTGAACATAAAATTTGCCTAGAGAAACCATAAAAGTCAAATAATGCTAAAGCTGGTTCTGCAACGTCCTGTAAAGGATACGCAAATAACATATTGTGCAAGACTTATATATTTTTTTAACTGACTAATCGGAATAAGGTGGACGTTATGGATAGCCACCACCTGCTGCCTTTACTTTCCAGGACTTTACCTCGATACCCATTTTAGACAGTTTCTTCTTCTTTGCCTTCACCGTCTGTAATCTCCGGCGGAAAGTTCAAGTTGTTCGTCCACCTCTAGACCTTAGTCTTGTTCCAGAACCTGAATGCCGCTTCCGCATCCTTTTTACAGAACTGTCTTACCCGTATGCAGACTATTGGTTCCTTGCCTCTCAGGCAGATGCACTCTGACTTTGAAGAAGCCCACAGTTAGTGGACTCTTACGACATGCTTGTGTGTTATCATAGTCGACGTCATTGCACATAATACACTCCCATGTTGCCGCTGCCAACATTCAGCCCGCCAGTTTTACCACGTCAACATTCAGTCCGCCAGTGTCAGCATTCATTTTGCCACTCACAACGCTGAGTTAGCCACTCACAGTATTTAGTTAGTCACTCCCAATATTCATTTAGCTACTCACAGCGTTTAACCATCCACTCCTAATATTCAGTCCGCCAGTGTCAGCATTCATTTTGCCACTCACAACGCTGAGTTAGCCACTCACAGTATTCAGTTAGTCACTCCCAATATTCAGTTTGCTACTCCTAACATTCAGTAAGTCGCTCCCAGTGTTCAGTTAGCCGCTCCCAACGTTCAGTTAGCCGCTCCCAATGTTCACTTAGCCACTCCCAATGTTCAGTTAGCCACTCCCAACGTTCAGTTAGCCCCTTCCAGTTTTCAGTTAGGCACTCCCAATGTTCAGTTAGCCGCTCCCAATGTTCAGTTAGCCGCTCCTAGTGTTCAGTTAGCCGCTCCCATCATTCAGCTCGCCAGTGTCAACATTCAGTTAGCCACGCCCAGTATTCAGTTATTCGCGCCCAATATCCAGTTTTGCCACTCCCGGCATTCAGTCACCGTGTGTCAACATCCAGTTAATCTGTTCCAGTACTCATCTAATCTGTCCTACTATTGATTGAGCCGGTCCCAGTATTCAAGAGCCAATAGTAACAGAATTCACTGGGTAATATTGTTAACATTCTACCCCACCGCAAACTTTATAACATTGCAACAAGTATGAAGGAATCCACGCCCAGAATTTATTCCCTTCACTTATTTATGTTAACAATTTTCGGAACATTTGTTTGGTTGGCTATCGTTGCCTGTTTTTTCCTATCCGGGATGCCTGCCGAAAATGTGATAACCTCTGAAAGTGTGATAATCCCTGAGAAATTGATAATCCCTGAGAAATTTAGCTTCTCTTCATGGGTGACAAAACAACGTGACAAAGCTCCAGTAAAGGTTAATATAACCATTTCATACGAACGCGCTTTGTAATGCCGGGTTGCTGGGTTTGATCCAAGCTGCGGACAATTTGTTTTGCGTTGGTTTCGACAATGGTACCGAGAGCTGACAGTTCAAAAGCAATGACAAACTATTGAACGTAAAATTTGCCTAGAAAAACCACAACAGTCAAAAAATGTTGGTTCTGCAACGTCCTGTAAAGGATACGGAAATAACATATTATGCAAGACATATATTTTTTACTGACTAATCGGAATTAGATGGTCGTTATGGATAACCACCACCTGCTGCCTTTACTTTCCAGGACTTTACCTCGATACCAATTTTAGACCGTTTCTTCTTATTAGTGTTTACCGTCTGGATTCTCCGGCGGAAATTTCAAGTTGTTCGTCCACCTTTAGACTTTAGTCTTGTTCCAGAACCTGAATGCCGCTTGCGCATCCTTTTTACAGAACAGTCTTACCCGTATGCAGACTATTGGTTCCTTGCCTCTCAGGCAGATGCACTCTGACTTTGAAGAAGCCCACAGTTAGTGGACTCTTACGACATGCTTTTGTGTTATCATAGTCGACGTCATTGCACATAGTACACTCCCATGTTGCCGCTGTCAACATCCAGTCCGCCAGTTTTAACACGTCAACTTTCAGTCAGCCACCCTTAACATTCAGTCCGCCAGTGTCAGCATTCATTTTGCCACTCCCAACGCTGAGTTAGCACTCACAGTATTTAGTTAGTCACTCCCAATGTTCAGTTAGCCGCTCCCAATGTTCAGTCAGCCGCACCCAACACTGAGTCTGCCAGGGTCAGCATTTAGTTAACAACGCCCAGTATTCAATATTTAGTTTGCCACCCCCAACATTCAGTAAGTAGCTTCAAGTGTTCAGTTAGCCGCTCCCAACGTTCAGTTAGCCACACCCAACGTTCAGTTAGCCGCTCCCAACGTTCAGTTAGCCACACCCAATGTTCAGTTAGCCGTTCCAAATGTTCAGTTAGCCACACCCAATGTTCAGTTAGCCGCTCCCAATGTTCAGTTAGCCACACCCAACGTTCAGTTAGCCGCTCCCAACGTTCAGTTAGCCACACCCAATGTTCACTTAACCGCTCCCAATGTTCAGTTAGCCGCTCCCAATGTTCAGTTAGCCGCTCCCAATGTTCACTTAACCGCTCCCAATGTTGGGTTAGCCACTCCCAACGTTCAGTTAGCCGCTCCCAATGTTCAGTTAGCTGCTCCCAATGTTCAGTCAGCCGCACCCAACACTGAGTCTGCCAGGGTCAGCATTTAGTTAACAACGCCCAGTATTCAATATTTAGTTTGCCACTCCCAACATTCAGTAAGTAGCTTCAAGTGTTCAGTTAGCCGCTCCCAACGTTCAGTTAGCCACACCCAACGTTCAGTTAGCCGCTCCCAACGTTCAGTTAGCCACACCCAATGTTCAGTTAGCCGTTCCAAATGTTCAGTTAGCCACACCCAATGTTCAGTTAGCCGCTCCCAATGTTCAGTTAGCCACACCCAACGTTCAGTTAGCCGCTCCCAACGTTCAGTTAGGCACACCCAATGTTCACTTAACCGCTCCCAATGTTCAGTTAGCCGCTCCCAATGTTCAGTTAGCCGCTCCCAATGTTCACTTAACCGCTCCCAATGTTGGGTTAGCCACTCCCAACGTTCAGTTAGCCGCTCCCAATGTTCAGTTAGCTGCTCCCAATGTTCAGTTAGCCGCTCCCAATGTTCAGTTAGCCACGCCCATTATTCAGTTAGTCCCGCCCAATATTCAGTTTGCCACTCCCGGCATTCAGTCACCGAGTGTCAACATCCAGTTAACCTGTTCCAATCCTCATCTAGTCTGTCCTACTATTGATTGAGCCGGTCCCAGTATTCACTAGCCAGTAGTAACAGAATTCACTGGGCGATATTGTTAACATTCTACCCCACCGCAAACTTTATAACATTGCAACAAGTATGAAGAAATCCTCGCCCAGAATTTATTCCCTTGACTTATTCATGTTAAAAGTTTTCAGAACATTTGCTGGGTTGGCTATCGTTGCTGGTTTTTCCCACACAGGATGCCAGCCGAAAATTTGATAACCCCTGAGAATTTGATAATCCCTGAGAAATTTAGCTTCTCTTCATGGGTGACAAAACAACGTGACAAAGCTCAGACATTCCGTTCAACATGTAAGGAGATTAGAACTGGGGCACCCGTAACGATCATGCTAGCCTGTGTGGGTACAGTTGGTAAACTGAGCTCTCTAAACATAGTTTTAATTTGTTAACTCATTTATCTTAATCTTCTTCTTTCCGTTCCCCCTGCCAGTTGTTTTTGGATATGAAGACCACATACATCTATGAAGTTTGTGGTGCGACACATCTCTTCCACCATTCCACGTAATTGGTTTATATTGGAATGCTAACCGGGCAAACCTGAGATCGCACTATTGCATGTAGAGAGCATATATGTAACACACAGGTTCCACAGTTGTAAAGATTAATGTACCCTTTTCACGCAAACACGCTTCGCAATGCCGGGTTTGATCCCAACTGCGGACAATTTGTCCACGACCGGCTCCAGCTGACGGGCCGTGCTGCTGACGTCACCGGGTCGGGCAAACGATGCGTTAACGCAGCATTTCTCAAACTGGGTGCTGAGGCAGCCTGGGGTGTCCTGAGCGTATGCCAGGGCTGCCGCGTAATAAAGAAAAGTCGGCTAAAAATGTGAAATAATGAAGAAGGCAAGTAGATACTTAAAGATAAAATTTAAGTTGTCTTTCCTTGCCACTGTCGAAAATAGTTTATATCTTGTTTGAGAACCGCTGCGTTACCGCATCGTTAGCCTGACGCGGTGACGTCAGCAGCACGGCCCGTCAGCTGGAGCCGGTCATGCTCAGACCCTAAATGCCTAGTTTTATGCCTGATGTGAATTCTTTATTGGGCTATTTTTGTGCTATATATAATAAACCAAACTAAAATTGGCTCAAAATTGTGTAATTCCCTGGCAATGCAGAGAGCGGTTTGAGATTCGAGCCTGCTGGACGATTCGCCAAAGGACATGGCTTCACCGTCCGGGAGCCCAAGTATGGGCTTCGACAGCCCGACCTACTGCTGCAGGCAGGTACGCTGTATTCCGCAGGCACCCCCACCGCCACCAAAACCATGTAAGATTATTCTGCCTCCGAAACCGAAGCCTGGAGTCTTTGATGGTATGTTCTCTACTCTATTTCTTGGCAGAGAGTTCAGAGACAGGAATTTCCTCTGTCCACTCTATCTCAATCTGCCTTTCTCTTTTTCTATGTCTCTGCCGCTCTATCCCCCCTCTCGCTTTTCTCTCTCTCTCTCTCTCTCTCTCTCTCTCTCTCTCTCTCTCTCTCTCTCTCTCTCTCGGTCACTCTCGCTTCATACATAGGTGCCTTGCTATACCACCCATACGCTGCAAAAAAAAAAAAAGGTTTAGGTGTCTCCATCTGGTTTGATTTTGAAGTTGCGTGTGTAGGTGTGTACATGATAAGGAATGGTAACCTCACATCAGTCTTCATTAATGATCTTTGTCAAAATATGTCATTCTTCGCTTATGTCACAGATATTCAAACATATGTGTACCGTGTCTCCTTCAAAAGATAGGGAAGTATGCACATCTGCTTTGTCCTCAACCACTGGAATGTTTGCACATCTTTATCCTCAACCATTTGATGTATGCACATCTGCTTTATCCTCAACCAGTGGAACGTATGCACATCTGCTTTATCCTCAACCATTGGAACGTATGCACATCTGCTTTATCCTCAACCATTAGAACGTATGCACATCTGCTTTATCCTCAACCATTTGATGTATGCACATCTGCTTTATCCTCAACCAGTGGAACGAATGCACATCTGCTTTATCCTCAACCATTGGAACGTATGCACATCTGCTTTATCCTCAACCATTGGAACGTATGCACATCTGCTTTGTCCTCAACCATAATCTTTCCTACTAGTGTTACTTGTAAATAGAATTCCTGATTCCATCAGCTGTAGTAGCCGTATGAGGTTATCTGTCTCTTATGGCCCAGTTTCTAGGCTGTGGAGTTGCTATATTTTGCAGCTTCCTTAGTTCCCAGCAAATCACAGAAGTATGTTTTAAATTATTGTATTTTTGCTGTGTAAAAAAAAAAAGACATAATGGTAATATTTTTTTTAAAGTGTGTAATCAAATTAATGACATTCTGCAGATCTAAGACGCCTGAACTTCTTCAACCTAATTGGAGACATCATTACAATCATAGCTTTGATCATGTTTATACTCACATTTGTTGGTGAGTGTCTAACATCCTTTACTAGCTTTTTGTTTTTTGTTTTTAAAACAATGATTATTTGTAGCACTTGCAGGTAAAGCTACTGTGGAGGGCAGACAAGCAATGGATTATGATGATATTATAAAGGCTTTATGAAAAGTAAGATGTTTGCCAGAACCAAGTGATGGCTGTGAATCTGCAACGATGACCAGACTGCAAGATCAGAATGTTAAAAAGCATGTGGAAAAGGGAAAAGAGGAAGGTAGAAAGATATATTTGTAAACAGCTTGGCCATATGAATGGGCGAGATGAGAGCACTGTCCTGAGCTGTGATTCTAGTGATCATGTGAGGTGGCAAAAACTGGCTGCCAATGCTTATTGAAAGGGCACATGTTGATGAATAAAGCAAGCCATGATTCTGTTAGGACATTTAAAAGTTAGAGAACTGACTAAATAGCACTGGGTAATATTCCATATGATTTAGCCATTCACAACATGGTGGCTTCTAGCATGCAGTGTCACACAAAGAACAAAACTCTGTAGCTCCAGATGTCTGAAACACCGGCAAAGAAAAGTAAAAAAAAAAAAAGAAAAAAAAGAAACAGGACCGTGAGAATGCATTGCAATCACTTTAGCTAGAAATGTTAATAAAAAAAAGGGGATTTTGTTATCTTGTCAATTCAGATCAGTGGCGTAGCGTGATCAGTTCACACATATGAGCATTATCAGTTATTTATTACACAGGAGAGTGCAGATACAGCTAAATCAGAGTACTAGTAACTGGTAGCTTTCAAATGTTAGTTTCTTGCATAAGTGGCCTAAGCATGCAGCAAGCATTCTTTTTCAATAGGCTCAAAACGTAAACCGAATGTCGTATTTGTAATAGTGAAAAATAATAATAAATAGTAATGTAATGCATGTTGCTATGGCAATAGAAAGTGTAAGCAGTGTTTACAGCAGTTACGTGCACGCCTCACCACTGATGCAGATCATTATACTAGCGTGAACATTAATGCAGATGTAAACCTGATTAAATATAAGGTTTTTTATTACAGTTGATTCTGTGTTTCTAAAACATACTTGTAATTTTTATTATTATCATTATACATTCTGTGGACAGCTATATTTATACAATGTAGGTGTATTGCAATACATACAATTTTAACTGAAGAATTTTTTTCAGAACTGCTGATATTTCATTACATCACGTCACACAAGCGCGATACATCTGCAGGTGAGTGGTTGGATTGTATATCTGTGAACTGTATTTATCGTAGTTAAATCTAGAACCAGAAAGATCTGAATTCTTAGTTTGTAAAGATTTTTTTAAGAATTAATATTTAGATTGCATACTGGATACAAGATACTCTGCAACAAATTCAATCAAGACTAGGGATTTAGAACTTTTCCCGTGTGGATACGTACCACAGAATACAGAACATGATCTTCAGACACATGAGATAGAGAGATCCTAGCTATCGCCAGTTGGAATTCCAGTGGAAACCAAGCCATATTGATTAGTGGAAGACGTGTGTTGCACAGCAGACTTCAGAGAGGCCTGTGACCTTCTCATCTGACAATCTCTGGCAGGGAGAATGACAAAGAAGAAAAAGAAAAACAGTAGTAATATAATACACCAGCGGACATGCAAAAAACATTTACTTTTAGCTAAGATGTGGTATTTGAGAAGAATGCACAGAATTTCTTTGAGTGATAGAAAAACATTTACTTTCAGCTAAGATGTGGTATTTGAGAAGAATGCACAGAATATCACTGAGTGATAGAAAAACATTTACTTTCAGCTAAGATGTGGTATTTGAGAAGAATGCACAGAATATCACTGAGTGATAGAAAAACATTTACTTTCAGCTAAGATGTGGTATGTGAGAAGAATGTAAAGAATATCACTGAGTGATAGAAAAACATTTACTTTCAGCTAAGATGTGGTATATGAGAAGAATGTAAAGAATATCACTGAGTGATAGAAAAACATTTACTTTCAGCTAAGATGTGGTATGTGAGAAGAATGTAAAGAATATCACTGAGTGATAGAAAAACATTTACTTTCAGCTAAGATGTGGTTTTTGAGAAGAATACAAAGAATATCACTGAGTGATAGAAAAACAAATCCTCCTCAAAACAGATGGTAAACTGTTTGGAAACATATGATGTAGACATTCTTTGGAAAGGGGGGGGGGATAAGAGGAGTAGACTTGAGAACTTGGTACTAAGTGGCAAGAATGATGGAATAAGAACAAGAGAAAGGCAGAGAGTTATATACCTAAATGACTTAGCCATATGGATGAGGGTGAGACAAGAGCACTGATGTGATCCATGATCCAATGATGTGGGATACAGGAAAACATAAAAGCCTACTATTATCATCATGGTGCATGATGATGAGGATGATGATTAATTAAATACATAGTATCAAGTATTGGTGATCTTCATGCAGCCCAACTTTACTAGATATTAAAAAAAAAATGTACACCTCTAAAATGATCTTTAAAAACAAGAGAATTAATATATAGTTGACAAACCAGAGCAGGAAAGCATCAGTATCCTCATCATCATCATCATCATGACATTATACATCACATAGGGATCTCAGCCTAGTCTTCTGTTCCATTCTATCCGATGCATTTGTTTTGATATAATTGTTTAAATCTAGTCCAGTACCTTTGGCCCTCTCTGAACAATGTTCATCTGAGTTTTTCTCTTGGACATCTTTTTAAAATAATTTGTTTCCCAGTTCAGTGCTTTTTTGGCGATTCTCTGTTTGTTTCTCCTTCTGTGCTGAATGCATAATCTTCTTTGCCTTCAGGTTTTCCAGACATTTATCGAATAGCATCAACAAGCTAGGCTGTTATGAACAAACAAAATCTTTAAACCAAGAGCAGGCTGTTGTGGACTCTGAGCACATATTAACTGACCGTGTATGCATCTATGAAGTATTGTCTGTCTGTCTTGTCTTGTCCACAATTGCCTCACAGCGTAGTGGGGAGTCGCAGTTTTCTATCCTGGGCCAGGTGTGTTGCACGTGTTGTTGTTAGTCCGTGTTGCCTCAGGATCTCTGATATATTGTCTATCCATCGTACTCTCGGTCTGCCTCTTGCTCTAGGGCAGTAGTGCTGTTGTTTTCGTATTCATGCGTGACCTCTTTGTGTTTACTGTGTTTAATGGCGGGCTGATTGTCAAGCCCTTCGTCCTCTGATCTTTGATGGACTTTTTCATACTCCTGATCGTATCTGCGGTACTTAATAGCATGTTTATGTGATCTTTCACTACCCTACCAGTTGGCTGGACCTGTCATAGTATCATTGTAGAAAGAACATAGTTTAATCCAAAAAGAAATCACATTAAACACTATCTATGAAGTATCAATGTTTATTCCCAACCAGTCCCAGTCTCACAAGACTACCCACATGAATATGTATTAGACTACTATAGGAAGGGCTAGCCAAATTCAACCTTTTGCAAATCACATTCAGCCTTTTGCAAATCAGATATACTCTTTGCAAATCACATTTACACTTTCACATGTCACGTTTTTCCACCAAAAAATATTTTTTAATTATTTGTGGTAATAAAAATGAAATGCAATGAAAGTTACTGCTGAAATATAAATGAAAACTTATTGCAAGCATTTAACAATAAATTTAAAATACTTTTTGTAACGCTATAAATACTAAATACTTAATTCTTTTAGCATTGTTACTTTGATTATAATGGTTCTTATATGGGTTACTCATGGTACTTTTTACACAGCTACTACTAATTAAATAATTTTCACAGTCTGTAGGAATGATAGTTACAACATAATGATTATTAATATCTATTAAATATTCTTTGCTATGCTATCAATGTCAAACATAAAGACTCTTCAGAAAACAGAAGGAAGATAGTAACGAAAAGAAATGAAATGTTGACACACTATTTTAGGTGTCACAAGGAAAGATCGACTTAAGAATGATAATATCAGGAGGAGAGTCGGCACAGAACCAATACTGAATTTTATAGACAACAAATCACATGGTTTGGCCATGCAACACGATTGGCATCAGACAGGGCACCACAGAGAGCAATGTTATACAGATACAACATTTAACAGAGCCATAGATCAAACACATAGAAAATGGACTGCAGAAATATCGGAGACACTGAAAGGGACTTTATACAAAGCAAACAGAAGGGCTCATTCCAGAGATCTCTTCCTGTCCTGATACCTCAAGGCATTTCAGGAGTAGAGAAAAGAAGAAAGAAAGAAGAAAGATTAAACTTTCATAGTCTGGTGTGTAATACAAAAGTTTTATTTTTTAAAAAGAACTTAATCTGTATAATTTTTTTTTTTAAATGTCCTAAATGGGATTGATTACTGAATAGTATGTTGGTAGAAATAATTGTGCCTTCTCTAACCAGCATTCCAGGGTTTTATGGAGATTGCATTGCCCCTAACCAGCTGCACTTCCGCATGAATAGTATGGCGTAAAGTAAATGAATTTTATAGTTACTTCGAAAGTTCTTTAGTGGATTTCTTCAGAGATGAGTGCAGCAATAGGATGATACGAATTTAGAGGAAGTAGGGTTGACTATGGACAATGCTAAGCCTCCATAAAGCACAAGAAATGCATGATTTTTAAATTTTTGGCCAGAGAAGGCACAGTTTATTATTGCTGTTAACACTTTAAAAGAAGCATAATAATGTAATTGTGTGCAATAGAGAGGCGTAAGATCACACATAGTCCATGGTGATGGCGAGTGTTACTTGCTCACATCAAGACAGTGTGCCACAATTACAACATGAGGTTTCAAGACCGTAATTGGTATCGCATGTAATTAGCATGCTTCTTCTCCAGACACCAGGCAGTCATTTTGTGTTCACTTTCTTTTTTCTTTGTTTTCCTCCTGCATGCAGCACGATCCCTGGTGTTCTGTTCCCATGAAGCCACCTCGGTACCTTTTATCATTGATGTCCTGCTTGTGCGCATCGGTAAATGATAGTAAAGGTTGACCTCACTATCTTGTTCTCATCTGTAATTCACCCCTAAGGATGTCCTTAAGGACTCTGACATCCTTCAGATGTGTTCTGGCCATCTAAGTCCTCAGAGACTGAGCATTGAGCAAACTTTTGTGGTACCTGCTTTTCCCCAGTATCTCAGTGTTTGTCATCTTGTCTTGCCTCCCTAACACCATGTGGATGTTATATGCTCCTGCTTTTACTCCCTCCCCCCCCCCCCCCCCCCCTTGCCTTCTCCTTTTACTTGTTTGTTTTGATTTCTAAATGAAAGACAGAAGTTACTTGAGGACCCACTCTTCAGATGTGAATCTAAGAGAAGCAAATCCTAGATACCCTCCCTGTTCAAGAGTAGAAAACAGTTAATATTGTTGTACCTTACAGTTACAAAGTAATGTGCTCAACTGTTTGCTGAGTTGCACCTGTGTATCCATGAAATAGATATTGCATTACCATGTGTGTCCCATAGTGGTTATATAATAAACTAATAATCTGAATGTATGTTGATGGATCTATATTGTAAACTTCCTATTTGTTCCTGAGCCCTGTTTTTGATAAGAAAAAATAGACCCACTGCTTCTTAACAAGTGAGTCGTAACAGACAGCTAATTAAGGATTTGCTGAAATTGGATGTGTTGGACTCAGTTGTACAGATATCACAGCCTGGCTTTAAACCACAACCTAGCTTGCCAGCCATCAGTGTACGGGCTAATAAAGAAGGAGAAAATGGAGGAGGAAAAAGAGAAGAAGAAGAAGCTGTTAACCTTTATGTCTGTTGATGGATATATATATATATATATATATATATATATATATATATATATATATATATATATATATATATATATATATATATATATATATATATATATATATATATATATATATATATATATATATATATATAAAAACTATGTTGTATGTGTGTTAAGTGATATACGTATTATTTAAAAATATCTGCATGTATTACTTTATTCTGGAGGAGTAGCCAGCGTCAATGCAGAGACCATCCAGAAGGAGCCTGCTTTGCAAGCAGTGTATGGGACTGGAGGTAAAATCTAGATAATTCAAAGCAAAGAAGGCACAAACAATAAATTGCACATTATATTGCTGGCATATTTCACTGTATCTCGTCATGTGTATACTACAGTAATAGTTGATTTTAAAAAAATAAATAAATGAATCCTTCTAACTGAAACAAAAAAATCAGCTACATTCACAAATAAATGCCTCTTTAACCAGGGCAACCGAAAGTTGATGATTATGTCTTTTTGTATGCATAATTCGGGATTTAACTGGTTTATAGCCATTGCTTCCATGAATGACAATAGTCTCTACAGTTGGCTGAAGTATAGAGAATTTAGAATGCATTGTCCATGTTTACAGTGTGCCTAGAATTCAAAAGGTGGCCTGCAATGGATGACGGATGATCTTTTCGACCAGTCACATGATTTGTTGTTGTTGAGTTTTTTTTTCTTAGTATTTTGCATCGCATTTACCATCATTGAATATGTTCAGCGACCAATTTCTTTAGTTGTCGTTCAGTTGAGCTACATATGCAGCATTACAGATTTATGGTATAAAGCATCCAACATTGGGCGTTAAAAGGGAACAGGTAGTATGGACAACTGTCTTACATGTGTTCCGATATGGTTTTGCTTAAGAAGCTATTAAAAAAAAAAGTGGATAAAATATACAGACACACTCAATAACGGTATAAGCTTGCATCAACTTCACAGCAGATGCAACAACCCTGCTATCAGATGGGCAGACTCTCAATGGTCCAGTTTAACTAAATAAAAAGCATCATATAGATAGAATCAGCCCTCAGTCTGTTGTTCTTCGAACAGAACAGTATCGTCTATAAACAAATAAAAACATCAGAATCTGCCCAAGGTGGCGCCCCAAGAAATGCAAAGGCAGATGCACTCACATAGGTTACAGGGAACATCATGCAACCCAATCTGCTTCAGAACTTAAATATGCTAAAGAAACTTTTGAAGCAATCTGTAAAGTTGAACTGGAGAGAAAACTACCAAAATAAAAAAACAAAAAATTACAAACAAGAGCAAGTGGGAAGAAAGACAGACACACACTCCCGCGTGTGGACCCCTGCCCTAAAGGAACAAAACTTCAGTGTGTATGTTTGTTTGATTATAACAGGTATGTTCCAAGATAAGAAAAAGACTTGAGAACTTGGTGACAACTGGCAATATTGATAAGACAGAGGGTGGGGGAAAGCAAAGAGATAAATTCCTTGATGGGTTGTCCATATGAGTGGAGTAAAACAAAAGTATTGACCAGATCCGTGATTTTGCTGATCAAATAGAATGGTGAACGATGCTTGCCTTTGCTTATCAGCATGGCACATAATGACGATGATAAAGAAATTTCAAGGGGAAAAAAAGGGGAGAGGGGAGCTTAGTGAGCGATTTTGATGTTTAAAATGGAACAGTAGGCCAGACAAGTATTGAAACCACTTATAAAAAGTATTTCAAAGTATGTCACATGATGCCAAAAAAGTCTTTTATAATACAGACTTTGTCACATGTTACAAGAAAAGTTAGGTATAATGTGAAGTGCGTCACATAACACAAGTGAGTCAGTTATAATACAGAGTATTTCACATGATGCAGTAAAGATCCGTTTTTAATACATGAGAATAAATCTGACGTAATAAGGATAGGCAGGAAACAAAATATCATGAACGTTCATGTTAATGGTTCTACAATCAAGGGAATTAAAATATCTAGGAAGCATATTTATGGAGGATGGCAGAGTCGATAGAGAGATAGAAGCCAGAGTACAGACGGCAAATACTGTCACCTGCCAATTAGCTCCACTTCTTTGACAACCAATTGTCTCCCTTCTAGCAACACAGCAAATGATTAATATCATCCTTATTCCTACTTTATGTTATCATTGCCAAACATGGACAATGAAAAGGGCACTAGAACAGAAAATAACTACAAGTGGAATGTGCTGTCTCCGCAAGGTCACTAACAATACTAGACGAGACAGGGTAACGAATACCAGCATTAGAGAGAAAATTGAAATAAGACCATGTCTGGATTTTATTGACAGACAAAGAATGAAATGGTTCAGCTATCTAGTAAGAATGCAGACAGACCAGCCTGCATATGAAACTTTACAGTAGAACATCTGGGAGGAAGGTGAGAGGAAAACCAAGAAAGAGATGGATAAATGGTGTAGGTGAAACCTGCAATAAGATGAACACATCCATCACCCAAGCCACCCAAGAAGCGCAAGACAAATGCAGAAAATCAAGACACTGGGCTACAGCCTGGTATCAGTGAGACAACAAAAAAAGAAGTTAATACAGTATATGTCACATGATAAAAGAAAGTCAGGTATAATACGTTATATGTCACATGATATAAGAAAGTCAGGTATAATACATTATATGCCACATGATATAATAAAGTCAGGTATAATACATTATATGCCACATGATCTTATGAAGTCAGGTATAATACATTAAATGTCACATGATATAAGAAAGTCAGGTATAATACATTATATGTCACATGATATAATAAAGTCAGGTATAATACATTATATGCCACATGATATAATAAAGTCAGGTATAATACATTATATGTCACATGATATAATAAAGTCAGGTATAATACATTATATGCCACATGATATAATAAAGTCAGGTATAATACATTATATGTCACATGATATAAGAAAGTCAGGTATAATACATTATATGCCACATGATATAAGAAAGTCAGGTATAATACATTGTATGTCACATGATATAAGAAAGTCAGGTATAATACATTGTATGTCACATAATATAAGAAAGTCAGGTATAATACATTATATGTCACATGATATAAGAAAGTCAGGTATAATACATTATATGTCACATGATATAATAGTCAGTAATAATACATTATATGTCACATGATATAATAAAGTCAGGTATAATACATTATATGTCGCATGATATAAGAAAGTCAGGTATAATACAGTATATGTCACATCATATAAGAAAGTCAGGTATAATACAGTATATGTCACATGATATAAGAAAGTCAAGTATAATACAGTATATGATCTCAACATAGTATATAAACCAGAAAAGTATGTTACAATAAAGAGTATGTTGTATGACACAAGAAAAGTAAGTCAGTTATAATACAGAGTATGTCACAGGGTGCAAGGAAGGTCAGTTATAATAAAGTATATGTCACATGATAAAAGACAAGTCAGTCATTTATAATACAACCCCGTGTGGGTTCCAGGGCCCTATTGTGGGGAAAACAAGAATAGACCCACTGCCTCCCCAAAAGCATGTCGTAAGAGTCGACTAACTGGGGAGCTTCCTTTGAAGTCGGAGTGCATCTGCCTGAGAGGCAAGGAACCCGCAGTCTACATTCAGTTGAATCAAATCTGTAAAACTGATGCACACGCAACACTCAGGTTCTGGAGCAGGACTGCAGTCCAGAAGTGGACGAACAACCAGAACTTTACGCCAGAGTGTACAGCTGGTGAACGCGAAGAAGAAGAAGAATTTATAAAACAGTAATTGTCACCTGCACTAAGACAAGTCAATCAGTTTTAATACCATATATGTCCCATGATTCAAGAAAAGTCAGTCACTTATAAAATATAATACAGTTTATGTCATGAGACAAGGACAGGTCAGTCAGTTATAATATATAATACAGTATATGTCACATGATATAACGACAAGTCAGTCAGTTATAATACCATATATGTCCCATGATACAAGAAAAGTCAGTCACTTATAATATATAATACAGTTTATGTCATGATACAAGGACAGGTCAGTCAGTTATAATATATAATACAGTATATGTCACATGATATAAGGACAAGTCAGTCAGTTATAAAGCAGAGTATTTCACGTGATGCAAGACAGTTCATTTAGAATTTCCAGGACTAAGTGAACATTTTATTTTTCTGCCATGATCTTACTTTTTATGATAAAAATTTTTTTCCTTGTATTAGCAATTTTAAGATAAAACATACAGTGTTAATCCTGATTGTACTTGATATATTGTACTTGATATCTAAGACCATTATCTTTCTCTTTTTTCTTCAGGTAGCACCGGAACATCTGAACAGGAAGAAGAAGATGTAAAGGAAGCAGTCCCGGAAGATGCAATTGTGATAGAAGATGAAGAAGAAGTAGTAAGTGAAAATGCACTTGTAATAGAAGATGAAGCACCAGAAGAAGTAGAAGCAGATGAAGAAGAAACAGCAGCAAAAGCAGCAGACGAAGAAGAAACTGCAGAAGGAGCAGCAGCAGAAGAAGAGGCAACAGCAGAAGAAACAGATGCGGAAGTAGTAAGAGAAGAGGGACCAGCAGAAGATAAAATTAATATAGATGAAGAAAAGGAATTATCTTTAGCGGAAAACGAAACAGACATGACAGAAAAAAAGCAAGAAGAAAAAGAAAGCAAGGAACGAGAAGAAAAAGAAGGAGAAGAAAGTGTCAGAAAAACTGGACAACAAAAAGAGGAAGAAGCAGAAGGTGAACAAGAGGGAGTGGAAGATGACAAAGAACAAGTAGCTACAATGTTAGAAGATGAGATATCAAATACAGAAATAACCGGAGAACTGCCAGAGAAAGAAATAGATGAAACAAGAAGAGAAGCAGTATCTGAAGCCAGTAGCAGTCTGAAGTTACCATTCCAAGGTTAGCAATATGTAATTGTTTACTTATCAGTGACTGTCTCTTTCTGTCACTGTATCTCACCCACCCTGCCTACCCCACCTACTCATCCCTCTGTCTCTCCCTCTGTCTTTCTCCCTCACAACACACACACAAAGAACACAAGCACAAATGCTTGCACTACACACACACATGCACACACACACGCATGCATGCAAACACACACACACACACACACAAAGATACAGAAAGTAAGAGAGAGAGAGAGAGAGAGAGAGCATTAACAGGAATCTAACATTTTAACTGCATCTTTTAATATTCCTTGTACATGCTTAGTTCAAATATATTATGATATATATTGTCTTTCAAAAATATTAGTTTTCATTTTGTGTGCTTATCAGCTTTTAAAATAATTGTGTGTGTGTTAGCAATGATATGACAAATATAGCCTCTGCAGTATAGTTTTATGATGACATGAAGTAAAGCGAAGGTGTGGGCATTGTGATCTTTTAGGTTATTTAAAGTCTAAAATAATGTTGTCAAAGGAATCTTGCCCTTAGAAGAGTGGTTGGCCTGTTGTGTTGTGGTTTACAGCTAGCCTTCAATATACCAGCACCTTGCCTACACACACAATTTCAGCAGATCCTTACAGTCACTACTTAGTCATCTTTTCCAACATGCATATTGACAAAAAAAGGGGGCGATGGGAGAGAAGAGAATTTGTTTCCCCTTCACCAAGATTTCCCAAAACAGGGCTGGTGATCAAGGTATCAGACGGTGAAGCTTACCTTTTATGGTACGAAGCAACTTTCCACACGTTCTTGGTTTCTACTGATATGATCTACCTTTCCTAATCCTGTTAATACATTTAGCCACATAGCCACAACTGTTACTTGAATGTCTTTGTCTCAGAGTATTATCATTTTAATGCCTTCAGTTGCGCATATTTATTATTTAAATTAATTATGCCTCAAAATATAACGATTTAAAGTAATGCTTTCCTGGGATTGAAAAAGTTAAACAAGAGCAAGCAATATTCTCACATTGAACATGTCAGGAGGAGATGATGTTTTTTTTTAGGGATCACTAATAGTAAACCTCGCCCTTATTCACTAGGGCCCACATGGAAGCACACAATAGTAATAGTTCAACCTGTCAGGCCTATTGTCTTTTTCACATTCCCAGGCGTAAACTCTGGCTGGTTCTGGGGGCTGTTTGCCCATTTCTGGACTTTGGTTTTCTCCAAGAACTTGAGTTTTGTGTGCATCTCCGTTTTACAGATCAGGCTTATTTGTATGGTACTTTTTCTGTCAGACAGATACACTCTAACTTCTAAGGAAACACCCTTAATAGTCGACTTTGATGACATGCTTGTTTGAGAGGGCAACTTAAAGTCTAATAATTAGTGTGTCTACAAGAGCCTGCGTGGTCTCCAGACATGGTGTCCGCCTTGAGTGCTAGAGGTTCCGAGTTCAATCCCTGGTAAGGGCTGAGATTTTTTATGTAGAATTGGACTTTTAGTAATTCCCCCTCGTCTCTGGATAGTGAGATCAGACGCTCGTGTGCGCTGTTGCACATATAAAATAATTCCCTTGGTAGTTGGAAATCAAAAGGAGTAGCCTAATGACGCTGCTCAGACAAAATTTGGAGTAAAAAATCTACCCAAAGTATTTGAGGATCCTTGCCGGTGCTACAGAGCCTGTGCACTGCGCTGAGCTTCTTCGGACTTAGACTCAAGTTAGAAGAAGAACGGATCAGTTATGAGTTACTTCGCGTGTGCGATGATGTTGATCTGTTGTTCAAACCTCAAACCTCATAGTGTGTCTGCATAGTACTGGGCATGAGTTTAAGGGCCCTGCTTCACTTGTAATGAAAGGCAGAAGAACAAATTAAGTGCCAGAAAAAAAAGCAGCTTCAAAACAAGCAGCCAGAGAGGTAACACAAGAAGTGGCATGATAGAAGAGAATATAACTACACATTTAAAAAAAAAAAAAGGAAATATTTGCAGAATAATAAGAAGCAGACATAAGAAAGAGAGAGGAGAGAGAAGAAAAAGAACGGGTTAAAGAAACTAAAGCAGCAGATGAATAACGAAAACCCTACATTTTAAAACTGTTTGAGGTGAAAATTGTTTGAGAAACACATCTTATTATAAACACTTAGAAACAAAAACGTTTCCAAAAATAGGAAATGAGTTAAAAAAAATTTTTTTTAATGGTGAAAGCACCAGCTTAGTTCAGTACCTTACAGATTCAGAGCTATTAAAGTGTATTATGTAAGTTAAAACATAAAATCAAATAGCTGTGGACATGTCTGGACTGTGGTAACTCGGGTCACAAACAAATGGGCCCAGGTACACAATTTATGAATACATTTTGACTCAGCCCGCCAACAATGCCTCCTCCCACGAACGCACAAACATGGCTTTGATGCCATGTTTTCAGGTCATGAAACACATCAGTTGTATTCAGGTTTGCGTTCTGTGAACATTGTTTGTCCTTGCGTTCTTCTTGATGCACTAAACATGAGATTGGTGTTTATGATTCTGATCAGTACCTGTGGCTAAATCTGAGATCTGTACTATCTTAAAGAACAAAGATGTGCTAAAGATGGCTGATGTGGCTAAAAAAATGACTATGTCAAAGAAGCAAAGGTCTCAGCTGTTAGAAGTAGAAAAATTATTGTTAGTTTGGACAAATAAAAAGAAACTTTCTCTTGATAGTGTTAGCTTAGTAGTAGATTTCACCACACTAGGACATCACACAAGCAATAAATACCCTGATGACCACAAAGTGCCACCATGTGGATGAGGATCACCGTGGAGAGGTCCCAGAAACCGCATTCAGCCATAAGACCATATTTATGGCCGGGCTATACTGCGGCCCCTGACAAGAACCAGTGTGGGGCTTCAAAATTATGAAAAATTGCATACCACCAGGTGGATGACTAGATGCATAAGGTATTAGCGAGGCCGTAATATGCAAAAGAGCTTTACTTTTGCATGATGCTTTAGCTGCGAAAATGTTGATAAATTTATAGCATGTAGAGGCTGATTCAAAAAATGTCATCTGCAAAATGGAATTCAAAGTGTTAACAGGCATAGACATTAACAAAAGAACACGAGAGAAGACTAACCACCTGTGAAATGAGATGTTTGAGAATGGCTGTGAATAAAACCAGAAGAGATCGAGTGAGAAACGATGTGATTACAAGAACTATTGGAACCATACCCATCGTTAAATTTATTGAGAAGCAAAGAATGAAATGGTTTGGTCACCTAATGAGAATGGAACCAACGATGCCAGCATCAAGAGCATACAACATGAAAATCGAAACACCAAGAGGCAGGGGAAGACCAAGAAGAAGATGGATTGAAGGAGTCACGGACAACTTGAGACTTCATAACATCACGGCATATGAAGCGACTGAGCGCGCCCTGGCTCGGTTGCCGATCATCTGATAGACTGCGACGCCTAGCGGCACAAGCAGATTTTGACAAAAAAAGAAGAATAGGCATATAGAGGCAGCTAGTTCAGGCCCCCCCTCACCCCAAAGCAGCTGATGTCTATGTGGAGGAATTTGAGATTTAATCAACTCTGAAGGTAACGTACCTTACCAAATTTTTTCTAACGTTGAAACAGTACTTTTTAAAGTAGAATTTATTTCTGGGGTGGGCAAACAGATTAAGTGGATTTACATTAATTTCAGTGGGAAAAATTGTTTCGACTCATTCACAAACGTTGTCAAAGAACGAAATAAGTTCGTAACCCAAGATACCACTGTACATGTTAATTAATTTTTATGTGCAACGGTTTTATAGTAATCTCCGGATGTTATAATCAAAACTGGCTCTTTTAACAGATGGCTGCAAATCCTGGACAGTTAGTAAACACAAAGTCTTGAGTAGTTTTATTCCGATAGTTCCTGTATAATTTTTCATAGCCTTTATAGTGCTTGCCTGTTGAAAACAGTAGTCCTCTTTCAGTCCTTAGATATTGAAGCATTTTTTCTGACAGCACTGTAGTCAACTCTGTTGAAACCTTTCTGTCTTTCCAGACAATAACATTACATTGTGTTATGGAAAGGCATGAGAATTCAAGCCTATGGTGAGTGTGACTAGCAACGCCCGCCAGGATTAGGAAGTCTTTCACAGTCAGAACAGTCGTTGTTGCCATCACATGTGTTTGCTTCTTCTCAGACACTTATCTCTCAACTTTGTTGCAATCAGTTTTCTTTCTTTATTCCCATTCTCCTCTGGATTATGCCCTCCCCTTTCCACAAAACAAATTCATGGTATTTTGTTCCCACAAACCTATATCATTAATGTCCCTCTTGTACACATCTTTATATCCTAGTAGAGGATGACCTTGATATCTTCTACCCATCATAACAGGGATGTAGAAAAGTCTGTTAATTAGGGATGTATCCTTCAAAACCAGAGAGCATCTATCTGAGGAATCAACAGACTGCATACAGATAAGCCAGATCTGTCAAACAAATGTATACGCAACACTTAAGTTATGGAACGAAACCAAAGTCAAGAAGTGGGCAAACAACCAGACCTTTCTGCCAGAGTTTACTGCTGATGAACGCGAAGAAGAAGAAGTAATAGAATATGTAAAGTGCTGACTGTTTAAATAAAAACAGTGGTATCTGCTGCAAGACGGGTTTACCTTATGTAATCACACAAGTGTGTGCTTCTACAATTCTGATACATCTGTTTTGGGATCACTGAAGTTTGAGATATCCACTCTGTTCAAATGATAGGTTCTCAAGAAGCAGCTGAAGATGAGCAGGTGGTCACAGAGGGCATGTCAGGTTTGTTATGCTTCGTGTTTTCAAATAAAGACACTTATTTACCGATTTCAGTTTGTACAGAAAAAAAAAGTAAAGGAACTTTTCTAGGCCAATGGCACTTTTTGTATCTGATGTTAGACACTAATTAAGAATCAACATCACCGCACTTGGGGCACTCCCATAAGTGCTCAGTCCCCATCTTCAACACCAAGCGAAGAGTCATGCTAGACGCATGTTTATCGACCTCATCACTCGGTTGGTGACGTGGTCAACACCCCACTGGCTGCTTTTTCTTTCCAATTTATTACTTTAGTCCCCGTTTTAAATCCTAGTTCAGTCCCCGGATGTTCAAAAACTTCTGGTTTTAAGATGTTGGAAATTTGTTTTCAATTTTTCCCAAAACAGTTAATAAACCTAGGATACTTATTCTTATTCCGCAGCTTTTTTGTTTAAAGTTTTCTTCTTTTCCTGTGGCCTTTTCTTTTTATTGTTTTTCCTTTTTTAAATGTTTTTCTGTATGCCTTTTTTTTTTGGCTGCGGAAATTTCCTTTCCTTCATCTGAAGTTACTTTCTTCTCTATTAGTCTCTTTCTTTTTGTGTTACCTCCTTAGGTGCTTCTGCATTTCTAGTGCCAGAATGATTGTGTTGGGACTGCCTTATGCAAATAATGCCTGCATTAAACTTTTCAGAATTTCTTTACACTCACCATTGCTTTATTTGTCTTACTAAGCTATTTTAATACCAAGCAACTTACCATGAGTTTGTTATGTTTTTTCAGTTGACATTTTTAAAAATTGAACTCTTCTTTCCATGTGGGTTCTGCGGCCCTCTTGGGAGTGGAAAGGAGGGGGGGGGGGGGGTGTGTTAGAATAGACTCACTACACTGCTTCCCAGCAAACATGTCGTTAACTAATGACTAATTAGGAACCAACATTAAAGTAGCACTGAAAAAAAAGCCTGATGCCTTAAAGTGCTGATACTGCATACTGTTGCATACTGCCAGAAAACAGCCTTGCTTAAAACAAGTTGAATACGGGTAGATAAACAATGCTATTGAAGGTCTTGGCTTTTAAAGTACTATTTTTTTTAAAGTAATGATTGGCAATCAAAGATTATAAATAAGACACAAAAGTCAATAGAAAGACACAGGAATAATGGGTTTCAACCCAGTTTGCTTATCAGGGCACTTAGTACATTATTTTCTGAGGGAAGGGGTGGAGAGAAAGCATTTAAAAGGATTATAGAACAATAGTGATGAGACAGCATGGACTGAAGGAAGCCTGTCAGAATACGAAGCAGAAAGTGTTGGAGACTCAATACAGCTAATGTTTCTAGTCATTTTAAAATCTGACTAAGAGACGAGTTTTCAAGAATAGTCAAATCATCTCAGTGAAAACTTTTGGCCTTAATCCCGATATGTGGAGGGTGGCTGCACATGGTCGTTCATGCAGCTGCTGTACTGAATGACAGTAGCAGCAGTTTAAAAACAAAGGCAAATAAGAAAAGACAGTGAGCTGGACCATATCCGATACCCACAATGCACAAGAATTTGGCCCCGTTAGCGCAGTCGATAGGAGGCTCGCTTTCAAATCCAGCTGTGGCTTGCTGCAGCACACGTCCTGTTTTCAAAACCGTGCGGTTCCCAGGGGTTCACCCAGCCTCTAGAATTGAGAAACGTCACTTTAGCTACGCAGTTGCGTGTTGACGGCGACAAAGGTGCAGAGTTTCTTATCAGCTGTCTGTACTGGTGGCAGAGCACTTATGGTTTATAACTGTGTTGCAATGACGCTGGTTCACATCTCCCGAGTTTACCTTTATCTTTTTTTTTTTTTTGCATTTCTTAAGTATGTAAGTTTTCTTGAAGAACAGTTTTTTTATTACAGTCATTTTATTATTTCAATAAAAAAAAAAGGCCCTTTTTCCCGTCTTCAGGCATAAAGGGCTAGACCTATAATTTTTAGACCAATCGGCACTTGGTAGGAGATGTGGTGAACATCCTGCCAGCCGCTTTACCTTCCAGGAATTTACCTGATGCCCATTTAGGGCTTGGTCGACCTGGAAGCCAAGGTCATTAAAAAAAAAACCCGTCTGACTCCGTCATGATTTGAACCCATACCTTTCAGATCGGCAGGCAAGCGACTAACCACTATACTACGCAGGCTGTATTTTGTTAACTGTAACAGTATTAAACTGTCTATTGTTTGATACATTTTTGCAATTTTTTTAAATTCTAATGTAGCTAAAGATAAGATTGAGTCATTCTATAACAAGGATGTGGATAGCATTAGCACTGCAGATATTGGTAAGTTAACTTGATCATACTGTGTAAGGCTTTATTGCTGGATAGGAGCCATTGTGGTGTGGTGACCTGAGGACCCAGAGGTCGTGGCCTCAGGTCCTGACGGAGCAGTATCTGGCTCCGTCAGGAGCTGAGGGAACAACCTCTTTTCAGAAATTACCTTGGCTCCCAGTTCAACCCAACCTTAAATGGGTACCAGAGAAAGTCCTGGGAGGTAAAGGCAGCCATTGTGATGTTAACCACCTCACCCACAGAGTGCTAGTTGGTCTATAAAATATAGGTCTAGTACTATATGCATAGTGCGCCTTAAGGTGTGCCTTTCAGTCTATGACAAGTTTTGTTAAAATAGCTTAACAAACTGTCCTTTTTCATTGCACTTACAAAATCTACACTGAGAATTTTACTTAGGTTCGGAAGATATTAGAATGAAAGGAGATTTGCTAAAAAAAATATACAAGAGACCAGCAAAATATTTCGGCCTGTATTAAAACCCATACAACTCTTATTAAAAAATACATGATTGAAAAGGTGAAAGCAGGCAAGCAATAGGCAGTCATTGATACAAGAGGGAGGATAATATTTAGAGATAGATGATAGTCTGAAAGAGTTAGCATCCAGGGCAAAAGATTGCAGTCACCCTTCATTTAGCAAACCACACTTGACTTATTTATGTAATTTCCTGTGTAATAAAGTGTTGTTATAATACATTCTGAATATTAGCCAAGAAGGCATATCTGATATGTTTACAGTCAGTACAGTGGTGAGGCAGGGAAATGTGCCCTCTCTGCTCTTATTTACCATATACATAGACAACTTAAAAAAAATAGCTTTAAAGCAGTAGGCCCAGAAAATTATGAACTTTACTTTCCAGAGGAAAGAGGCAATAACGAAGCTGCTATTTGCAGACGATCAGTGCTTGCTCTACAATGAGGGGAGTAGACTGCAAGGGCACGTGAACAGGATAATTTCAACATGCAGAAGATATAACATGAAAATAAATATTACTAAAACTAGTGCAGGTCAGCAGAATTTCTAGTTCGCTACATATCGGGTTGAATGATACTTGTCTGAAGCCAGTTAAAGAATTAAAATATCTAGGAAGTATATTCTCAGAGGATGGGAGAATAGATCTGAAAGCAGAAACAAGATGTTAATGAGCCAGTGCACTTATAAACCAACTGGCACTGTTGTCAAGATATCCAAACATAAGTATGAGCACTAAGAAACAGGTTGTTAAAGCATTTTCACACCAACACTTTGCTACCAGTGCCAGGCTTAGACATTATCAAAGGCCAGCGAACGTAAAATTAACACCTGTCAAATGTGATGTCTGGGAGAAGCCGCCAACTTAACCATCTAAGACAAGTTGGAAATGATATTATCAGACAGACTGTAAGAACAACACCATTCAGCAAGTTCACTGAGAAACAGAATACCGAATAGTTTGGTCATTTAGTAAGAATACAACCACAATAGCTACCAGTGCAGGCGCTACACATGAAGCGACCAGAAGTGAAATCAATAGGCTGCCCTAGGAGGATATGGATTGATGACATTAAAGAGCTTCTACATCGTCACAGAATGACAATAACCATTGCTGCTGATCAAAGAACAGATCACAAACTGTTCTTCTCCACAACACCTAGTGAAAGAAGTGGACCATGTGATAATGAGCCTGAAATATCAGTTTTATAAAGATACCACTCTAGCAAATTTCAAGAAAGCCGGCAAGTTTAAAATAAAGGAAAGACCTGCTCCAGCTGAGAAGAAACCCAGTTTGTCTAAATTAAAACAAGACGTGATATGTTAGTGTTTCTGGGTTTCTTAGTTAATTCTGTGATCAATTTTAAGTTTGACGCTCATGTGACTAAAAAAAAAGAGAAAAAGAGAATCACAATATGAAATGCAATCCAACACTTCAGGCTCCTAATACCTGGTTCAAAGTCATAAGAATCTGTAATTAGGTCAGCATTAACAGTCATACTAAATACTACCTTGATGCACCCTGCTGTCCAAGGCAGTTAATTAGATCTTAATCGAGGTTCTAGTATCACTGCAGATGGGTTCCTTTCTTGTGCCAGTGGAAGTCACACAAAATGTCTTTCACTGTTCCATTTCAAAACTAGTGAGAAAAAAATTATATGTCCCAGCAAAATCTTGAAGCATGCACATGCAGATTAGAAATGCATATGACAGCTGTCAGGTGTGCCAGCATTAACTGTCCCACACCTAAATTGCAACTCACTGCGTAGACTGTCAGTCATGAAAGCCTACCTTGTACCCGCAAAAGTACACCATTCTGAACATAATTAGCCATCCCCATTCTAATTCAATCAACAACACGCAGGGGGCACAACAGAGGTAGGTAGGTAGGTAGTTGTACTCCACCAGGACATCACACAAGTGGTAAACACCCGGTGACACAAAGTGCCACAATGCGGATGTGGATCACCCAGAAACCCCTTTTTGCCATTAGGTCATATCTATGGCTAGGACATATCTATGCCCCAGCTATATTCAGGGCCCCCTGCAGAAACCGGGGTAGGGCTTAAAATAACAAAAAAATTACATGCTATATGGGGACGACTGTATAACTGTAACACAAAACAGAGAAGAAACATTCCACATGAAATCCACACCTTACAGTGTCATGCCAATCACTCAACTCACTGGCTGAGTGAGGAAACTTTGGACTTCTGGCTCAGAAATGGAGAATTTGCACAAGCAGAACCTAGCTGGAAAGAAACAACTTTTCAGGACTTTAGCTGCTAGCCATCTGGGCCTTGCCATGACAGGAAATGAGGCACACAGTAAATATATACTTTTATATATACACATTTATTTTGTTCATAGATTGTAATTAACAAAATAATTTATGTATAATGTTTTGATACTTTAGAATAATAGTACATTGGAATAATACAGAAAGCCGCCATGGTGTAGTGGATAGATGCTCACCTGCAAACCCAAAGGTTGTGGGTTTAAATTTACTTGAAGCTTGGCTTTGTCCAAAATGACCATGGTCCCATGTTAACCCAGCACAACATGGGTACCAGGTAAAGTTCTTGGAAGTAAAGCCAACCTGTGTGATTTCTGATGTAATCAAGTGTTGTTCACATTATAATGTAACATATTCTGAGTTTTAGCCAAGAATATTAATTTAATATTTCTAAGGTGAAGATACCACTCAGATTGAAGATCTCAAGAAAGCCAGCACGTTTCAAATGAAGAAAAAACCTGCTCCAATTAAGAAGAAACCCAGTTTGTTCAGAATGAAAAGACGCGGTATGCTTGTGTCTCTTGCTTTGTTAATTAATTTTTTATTCCTTTGGTACATTATAGAATAATACTGAGAGCGGCCGTGTTGTAGCGTCTAGATGCTCACCTGTGGATCAGAAAGTCGTGGGTTCAGAGCCTGATGGAACTAGATTTTTTCATATGACCTTGGCTCTCAGTTTGATCCAGGCTTGAGTGAGTACCAGATAGAGTCAAGGGATGTAAAGGTGCCCGGTAGGATGCTGACCACATCATCTATCTACATCAAACACCAGTGCCAACTGGTCTGTAAAATATAGGTCTATCCCTATATGCCCAATATGCCTAAAGGCGCGGAGAAGGGTCCTTTACTTTAATTATTACAGAAAAATACAGGGAGTCACCATGTGGTGTATTGGCTAGAGACTTGCCTGTGGGCCTGAATGTCATGGGTTGAAATCTGCTTTTCATTTTCACAAATGACCTTGGTCCCATGTCGACCATCCCAAATTGGGTGCCAGATAAAGTCCTTGAAAGTAAAGCCGGCCAGTCTGATTTCCTATATAGTGAAATGTTGTTCACGTTAGAATGTAATATATTCTGAGTTTTAGCCAAGAATATTAATTTAATATTTTTCAGAAAAAGAAACCACTCGGAAAGAAGATCTCAAGAAAGCCAGCAAGTTTCAAGTGAAGAAAGAACCTGCTCCAGTTAAGAAGAAACCCAGTTTGTCTAAAATGAAAAGACGGGGTATGCTAATGTCTTTTGTTTTCTAAGTTAATTATTTCAATAATTTAAAGTCCGACAATCATGTGACCCAATAAGCCACACTCGAATGACAGTCCAACACTTCAGATTTCTAATACCCGGTCCAACCTTTTGAGAAGCTATAAGCGGGGGTATCCGTGGCAAAGTGGTCAAACCTATTTGCCTCACCCCGTGGAGATCGTGGGTTTGCCTGCGTTATTTGGTTTACAAGTGCGATTTTTATGGAGATCACTGTAGAGCACTGTGCGAGTCTCATGGCAGGTATCTAACCGTTATGAGGAGAGAGACTGAGTCATGTGGGACAAAACTCAGTTCAGTGAAGTAAATCTCCCCTACTTTAACTTTTAACTTTAACTCTTAAGAAACTATAATTTGGACATTTATAACAGTCACACTAAGTACTACTTTGAGGCACTCAGCTGTACAAAGCAGGTAATGAGTGGAAAGTCTTACATTCACACTTTTGTTTTGTTCATAGATTGTGACAAAATGTAATTATAATTTGTTTTGCTACATTAAAATAATCAAGGAGTCGCAGTGGTTCAGTGGCTAGACTCTTACCTTTGATTTCAAATCTCTACTGTTATCATTAATGCTCAGAATCCTAGCAATTTTATTTAATGGGTGCTAAAATCTAAGAGCTCACTTGCACAGTCGTGGCAACAGCACTAGCCATGCGGCTATAAATCCTGAGGCTGAAAGACCCCCCTGCCTACACGCCAAAGTGGTAACATAAAGGCAGTAACTGGCAGGTGTGTGTGTGTGTGTGGCTGGTGCTCAGCCATAGACATTTAATACTGTTTAATCTTTTTATTGCTATGGCCATCCTTCTTTTGACTTCTGTTGAACAGTTTCCATTGCTGTTGATTATGGAGAGTAGATATTCAAATTGTGTAACATTTTAAATTTCTGTATCATTTATTGTTAGTTTTTAGGTGACAGACAGTTTTGTCTTTTTGGTTTCTTTGAATTCATAAGCAAGTTTTGTTCTTCACTATGTTTTGGGACAGACATGAATAGATGTTCAGTTCTCTTTACAGTTTTGGAAAGGAGGACTGTGTCATCTGTGTAGCAATGTTCCAGAATAGTGTTGCTACCGGTTATGAGTGGTTCATAACTGTAGCAAGTATTGTTATTTTTGACATTTCTTATTATGCTTTCTGAATGTATATTGAAGAAATGTAGTGAGAGAATGCACCCCTGCCTTACTGCCTTTAACACCTTGAATCAGTTGGATGTTCCTCCAAATACTCTGAAACCTCCGTGTCATTCCTTCTATAAACTGTTAACTATATCTACCAAATGTGCTGGAACTCCCATACTTCTAATAATTTATACAGCACAGTTTCTGATGCTGTGTACATCATTTATTGTAATTTTTATTTTAACAAAATGCAGTCTCACTGTAGATAGTTCCTTGTGTGAGGTTATAGGTTTTCACCTGTTTTTTTAGCCCCAGTAAAGTGAAAGGGCAGTTTCTCTTTCTAATTACCATTCATTCCCAGACATATCCTGAAAAATTATCTGATACTTATGTGTTGGGGCTGGATGGACCCCAGAGTTGTATTTCTTCTTCTTCTTCTTCTGTGTTCATCTGAAGATGTAAATGCGTTGTGTCCGTTTACAGCATGGCTGCAATCTTTGCATCTTTTGGCCAACACATCCGACTTCTGCGGGCATTTGTTGACTGACCACAAAAGCTTGTCTAACAGTTCATGAATATTTATTTCTCTGTGGATCCTAGGGAAAGAATAATAGACCAGTTGCATTGCTCCTCCCAGCCCCCCCCCCCCCCCCCCCCCACTCTCCCCCAACAAGCATTGTGTAAACAGCTACTCATTGAGTCTCTACAGAAATTGGATGTGGTGGGCCGAAAGGCGCAGCTATTATAGCCGAGCTGTAAACCACAACACAGTGTGCCAACAATGCTTTTAATACACACACAAAAATAGAAACATAAGGTTTTAGTTTATATTTTTTTTAAAGCTGAGATTTTATATCGTACAAACCGCACACAGGGAAGAGACAACACAAAGTTTCTGATCGACAGAGAGGAATCTCCCCATTTACAAATGTTTCAAGTTTCACTCTTATTTTTCTTAAGAGAGGAAAATGATGTGTTCCGTTGTTGTTTTAGTAATGACTACCAGGTGTCTTTCTCCTGTTAAATGTGCCACCTACCTGCCATGTATTCACCACTGACTTCACTCATCGCCCTCATTCATCCCTTGCTGTGTGTTCTACCTGGCTACCACCCTGCACTAACATTTGTGACTTGATACATGTATTAGGCATTTAATGTACATCTGTCTGTCTTCCTGTTTAGTTTTACTTCAAATGACCTGAAGTTTTTCGGATGGCAGATCAACAAGGCTGATCTAAGATACCCTGTTCAACATCCGAAAAGGTTATAATTAGGACTAACAAAAATGGCTACCCTAGCCAAGTGTAACCTGCACTCCAATGCAGGTACAATACCTGTTGCACAGTCACCATATTGTCTTGTCCCTGTCAGAGAGTCCCATTATGTGCAGCTGGGGAAAATCGAGGCCTGGCTTTATGACCCAGGTCAGCCCACCTTCCGAGATTGTATAGGAAGTAAAGGGCCGAAACAGTCGTCGATATGGATGAAGGATCTCTCTATTGATGATCGGTGGACCCCTGCTGTGCATGCTTCCCTGTGGAGTTCTTTATATTATCGTTTACGGTTGGGTCAACAACACAATGTACCAACTATTCTTTTAATGTTAAATGCAGAATATGAAGAAATCCACTGGCAAATTAGTTGTTTTGCTACACTACTGTTTCTCGTGATGGGTTAGGAACAGGCAGACAGATTGGCTTGATCTGCACCACTGGGTAGTGAACTGATACATGACAAGGCAGATGTGGTCAAGGTCCTTTAGGAACAAGCAACAGAATTAGTAGAGATTATTTTGGCCTGGAGAGAATGAGGCATCTGGGTGTAAAAAGAGGGCCTGGCCGGCTCACTACACTCAGAGGAAAGACAAGACGGACATATAACCAGCTTGTGACCACTAGCATCAGTGTTGGAACTCTGCGCTGGCTGCTGAAGATGAGGATGGAGCATGCATGGGAATGCCCAGAGTGCTGTGATATCAATTCTTGACTTAACACAATACTGTTTCTCCAATTTTTGAAAAAAAAATCTATTTTTACAGCTGAGTCACTAGTTGACAAGGAGGAGGATGCACTAACAGCGACAGATGAGGGTAGGTTATGGGTTGATTTCTTCACTTAAGTTTTGTGTAAATTGTATTTGAGCTTTTCATCTTTTTAATACATTAAAAGTGTTGGAAATTACATGAGCACGTTTAATTAGTCATGGTTTCAACATCACCACTGCAGATTGGTCAGCCTCCCATTGCTTCCGTTATGTGCTAGGGGAAATCACACAATGTACTTCACTGTCCCATTAGAAAAACTACCGTAAACTTGTCTTCTTCTTTTCTCTACTCCTGGAATGTCTTGCGGCGTCAGGGAAGGAAGAGATCTCTAAAACGGGTCCTTCTGTTCATTTCGTATATAGAACTTTTCAGTGTCTCTGATATTTCTGCGGTCCATCTTCTGCGTGGTCGACCTCTGGGTCTGTTACCACTGTATCTATATAACATTGCTCTCTGTGGCGCCCTGACTGCTGCCAATTTTGTTACGTGGCCAAACCATTTGATTTGTTGTCTACCGATACAGTTCAGTATTGGTTCTGTGCCGATTCTCCTCCTGATATCGTTCCTGTCGATAATTCCTCGTTGCACCTAGTATAGTACGTAAACATATTATGTCAGTGCGAACAAAATCTTAAGCTTGCACATGCAAAGTAAAAATGTGTGAGGCAGCTGTTGGATGTCCTAACACTAATGCTCCCACACCAGAATTGCAGCTCCCTGTTGCGGAGACACACAAAACCGGCATTGCACCGGCAGAAGTATACACCATTCTGAATGTAATCGTCTAGCTCCCATTTTAGTGCAGTCAACGACATGCTACAGGCACAGCAGAGAGAAAAAAAACCCACACATGGCACATACAAATCTACAGCTCACAGTGTCACACCAGGCACTAAACCCAGTAGTTGGGCAATAGCCCTTTTGCACTGCTGGTCCAGAAATGGGGAATTTGCATCAGCAAAACCTAGACGGAAATGGAGTATTAGCGGCCAGTCTGCGATCACCCATTTTTATTTAGTTTACTAAATTTTGCATAGTAATGTTGAATGATAAAGGCAGGATGTGTAGTTCTGCAATGTTTTTGGAATATAACATCTCCAGTTACAAGAAGATGGTAATATTATGACCAATAGCAGCTGTAGGAGTAGCTAGTGAAACATCATACTGGTGTGAGGTGCAAACAGGGTGTAAAACAAGGCTGTATTCTCTCCTTATGTTTGTTTAACTTCTATGGAAAGATATTATGCTGAAAAAATTTTTTTTTCCCAATTACTCACAGTAGAACTTCATTTACATAATTAAGATTACATGGTCCTCTCAAACAATGCAAATGGATCAGATCAGGTAATCATTTCTGTCAAGAAACACAGCAGAGATGCATCTTTTTGTGAGCTTAGCAAGAAAGCCATTAACTTTGAATACTTGGCCTTTTAATTAACAACAATGAAGTCTGTTTAATAGAAGTAATAAGGAGATTCACCGTAGCAGTGCAGAGATTAGACATTACCAAAATCCTGTTGCGCAATGCTAGTCGAAAAAAAAATTAAACAAAACAAACGTAATCATTTGCATCCTTCTTGAGGCAGTGTAGATCAGTTTACAGTCGCCGAAGAAGAATACTGGTATTTTTCGATAACTTGTTTGCTTTAGAAAAATGTTAAAAAAGCAAAAAAAAAAAAAAAAAAAAAAGACATTTTACTTATTCTGAACATGGCAGAAAAGTGGCTGAAGATAGAATTATGTCTCATAAACTGAAATGTTTCATACAAATTAAACGCTGCTGGATTTAGAAAGAATACTTTTGATTGTACGGTTCTTGCAAGACAAGGCAGAGGTTGACGAGCACAAAAGTGGACAGAGGTCATTTAGGGCAGCTTGAGTATGAAAAAAGTGACTTGGTAAAAGACTAGGAGTCTCTTCATTATGCTATAAGAGCATTGCACTGCAGATGACCTAGATGATAATGAATTTGAAAATTCTTGTTTTTGTTGTTGTCGTTTACATTGCTAACAAACCCCCCTCCCCCCAACAAACTCTACAGAGTATTATGTTGACAGTGGACGCAGAGGACATGTTCTTTCAAAATCTAAAAACAGAGAAACTTTCTCGATTATCTGTACCGACTTCCTGTGTCTTGACAATCCTACTGTGTTTGTGAATCTTAACAATCAGTAACGACTTCCTGTGTCTTGACAATCCTACTGTGTTTGTGAATCTTGACAATCTGTAATCAGTTCCTGTGTCTTGACAATTCTACTGTGTTTGTGAATCTTGACAATCTGTAATCAGTTCCTGTGTCTTGACAATTCTACTGTGTTTGTGAATCTTGACATTCTGTAATCAGTTCCTGTGTCTTGACAATCCTACTATATTTTTAAATCTCAACAATCTGTTCTGAGTTCCTGTGTCTTTACAATCCTTCTATGTTTTTGAATCTTGACAATCTTTACTGAGTTCCTGTGTCTTGTCACTCTGTACTGGGAATCTTCTTGACAGTGCCCGCTGAGACTCTATTCCCTGACAAGTGTTGCGAGGTTATTTCTGTGACTTAGTCATTGCAGACGTGCTTTACAATGCCAAGGTACTGGGTTTGATCCCAGCTGTAGGTGCTTTTTCACCTTGTGTTGGTTTTAACAGTGGTAGCAAGTGCTGATCATTTTAAAAGCAGTGGCAAACAACTGAACATAAAAAGTTCCTAGGAAAACAACAGCCACATAATGTTTGGATTGGTTCTGCAGCATCCTGTAAAGAGAATGCAAGTAACTTTTTATTTCTTGTAACTAAATCTACAGATGAGTTACAGAGTGATGTAGAGTCTGATGTGTCCACAAAGACAAGTGTAGGTAAGCTATGGATTTAGTTTTCCGCTTCACTGTTACCTAAAAGATAGTTGAGCTTTTTTATTTTTAATTAATGAACTAGTAGCACTAACAAAAAGTGTTTAATTTACTTTTTTTTTTTTTTTTGCACAGTGATGTCGAGACACACTTAGATTTTTTTTTTCTGAGTATGTCCATGAACAAAAATATCTTATGTCTCTATTTCTGCATTGTTTCTTAACAGACTGCTGATATTTTATTCTATAACAAATCATTAGGGCAACCTGTTTGACATCTACAGTGAAATCTTTTTCTAGGTTAATCTACATGGACAACCTAAACTTAGACAACTATATTGAAATGTATTTCTTGAACAGTCCGTTAGCCTGTTTCTCACACTGTCATCCTCATCTGTACATATACCATAGTATCTCGGGTCACAAACGCCATTTAGCTACGAACAAATCAGCCCACAAACACAATTTCCGAAAAAATTTTGACTCGGCCCATGAACAGTACCTCCGCACATGAACGCACCAATGTGGCTTTATCACCATGTTTTTTTGGGTAATGAAAAGCGTCAGCTGTACTCAGTTTTGCACGCTGTGAACATTATTTGTCATTGATGTTATTCTTGATACAATTTTAGTGTGTGTGTGTGTGTGCATTAACTTAACCCACATTATGGCTCCTAAGGAAGTGAAAAGTGTTAGAGACAGTGGTGTATGGAAGCCTATTTGTGCTACAGTAGAAACGAAGAAGGAAATAGCAACTAAACATGAGAATGGTGTTCATGTTTCTGATCTCACCAAGCAGTACAACATGGCTAAATCTACGATCTTTACTATCTTGAAGAGCAAAGTTGCACTAAAGATGGCTGATGTGGCTAAAAGAGTGCCTGTGTTAATGAACTAAGCCAGCAGTCTAACTATTTCCCAGGATACAAACAAGAGATAAATAATTACCAGAAATATCTGCTCAGTTGCCCGAATGGGACTCTCCTTCGAGTCTGGCCGGCTCACTACACTCAGAGGACAGGCAAGAAGGAGATATAACCAGATTGTGACCGGTGTCATCAGTACTGGAATTCTGCGCTGGCTGCCTAAGATGAGAACAGAGCATGCATGGGAATGCCCAGAGTGCAGTGATATCAATTCTTGACTCAACTCAAGTCTCCTTCGAATAAGTAGTCTTCCTCCTCCCCCTCTAGCATCTGCCTCTGCCAGCAACTATCAGCCACAAAGATAATGTTATACAGTATATTTTGTCTTATTCCATGCATAAGTCCATAAAAAAAAATATAAAACCAATCTGTTTCTGGGTCTGAAGAACAAATTAATTAGATTTGCGTTGATTTCAATGAAAAAATTGTTCCTACTTAGTGAGCAATTCAGAAAACAATCAGAGTCAAAGATGAAATTAAGTTTGTGAGCCGAGATACCACTATAATCTCTTTAGAAACATTTTAAAACACGCAACAGACATTCCACCACACTCATTTTGAAACTTTTTGTGTTTATTAATACACCTTTGACAGAGTCACTTGAGGACACAAAGTCTGACTCCAGTGTGCAGATGAAAACAGGTATGTTACAAGTTTGTTCTTTTACTTAATCTTGCATTAATGGTATACTTTTTAAACTTGAAGTGAATTTGAATGCCTAGTGTGTCATTATATGATCTGCTCAAAATTTGTGGCAACCCTATTCTGGAACTCGCGACGCAGATGACACAGTCCTCCTTTCCAACAGCGTGAAGGGTATAGAAATTTTAATATTTTCTGTCCAAAAGTACAGTAAAGATCAAAATCTGTTCTTTATTTAAAAAAAAATAAAAATAATGTCCACAGATAAAACTGGCTGTCACCCAAAAATAACAATAAATGGTGAAGAAATCGAAAATGTCACAAACTTTGAATATCTAGGCTTTATAATGAACAGCAATGGAGACTGTTCAACAGAAATTAAAAGGAGGATGGCCATAGGAATGCAAAGATTGAATAGCCTTAAAAGTCTATGGTTAAGCACCAGCACCAGGAGATACAAATTAGAATTTTTGAGAGCATGCATCTTTCCTGTGGCTACACACGGATGTGAGTCATGGACTATCTCCCAGTCCTTGAGAAAGAGAATAGGGGCTTTTGAGCTGCTATAGAAAGATTCTCAGAATATCTTTTATGAAAAGAGGAGAAATACGCTGCTAACTACATCTTGAGGCCACCCAATCATGTGCCATCTGGTAGGTTATAGACAGGCTTCTAGATAATCACCAATAGCTGTCAGCTGTAAAGAGAAAAATTGTGCTCAGTTACTGTACAGTTCTCATACAAACATATATTTATCTGTGTTTTAATAAATTATATCACATGTATCACCAAATGGGAAGCACTGAATTAGACTCTCATTCTAGGAACAGATTAAAAATAAAACACACACCAAATAATTAATATGTGAACAGTCAAGATGTTTTGAGGCATGTTATATAAAGAAAAAATAAGGAAAGTTGAAAACAACTGACAAATGGGAAAGGAACACAGAGCAGGCAAAGCAATATAAACATAAATGGCTTGGCTGAGTGTTGAGCTAAGAATTGACATCACAGCACTCAGGAGATTCCCTTAAGCACTTCATCCTCATCTTTTGCAGCCAGCAAAGAGTTCCAGATCTGACGGTTGCAGTAGCAGTTTGATTATATGTACATTTGCGTTTCCTCTGAGTGTCGACCAGACCCCTTAGTCACTCCCAGCTGTACCATTCTGTCCAGACTATAATTATCCATTGGTGCCTTTGCATTGTTCGCACTTGCTCCTAAAGGGCCTTGACCACATCTAGCTCATCAGTGTAAACTGACCATCCCTTGGTGCAGAACCAGCCAGCCTGACTGTTTATTTCCCAACACTTCTGCAGGCCCCAGAGAAAATATCTAAAGAACTCAAAAACTACCAATGGACCTCTGAAGCCATGCTTGCCACTCTGCAAAGAGCATACCTCTCTCAACCTTTCTTGATATGCTTTGTGGGTGTGTTACAATAAATGGCTTGGTCACATGTCACGATCAGGACTAACATAGATATGATTCGAGGCTCTTGATCATTTGAGAATGTGAACCATGCTTTCCGGCTTGGCATTTGGTGACAGAAAGGTGCAAACTGTATGAAACAGAAACAGTTTCTTGCTCATACAAAAATAAAATAACACAGATTGAATTTAACATCTGAAATTGGTTTTCTATGCAACCACAGACATTTTAAATGTCTCTCTTTTAAAAATGTGACTTAATACTTTGAATAATGTGGGTATCGTTTTGCTTTCTCCAACTCTAGATGATGGCTCTACAGAAAGCGCAAAGGCAAAAGGTAAATAGGTTTTGAGCAATTAAGTTTGAGAGAAATGTAATTATCCACAAATCAGTTTTAGGGATTCTCTGTGGTAAAATGCCTCGTATTCTGAAGGTCATGGGTTCATTTCACAGCTGTATCATTCAGTTCACGATTTGTCACAGAGTTTGGGCTTGGGAAACCTCTCAAAAGGCCGCAGCTACTCATCAGAGAAAACGAATAAACGAATGAACTTTATTTTTAAAGGGTTACAAACTGGGCATGCAGGGCTGTCATACATTCCGCTCTTCTGAGCTCTCATTTTTCAGAGTAATAATGCCTGTTTTATCAAAACAGGTATGCTTCGTGCAGAGTGGCATGCTTCGCTGCGGAGGACACGAGTGAGGAGTATTGTCTTGATTTTTTCACCGGGTCACGCGGTGTGTTGGGAAATGGACAGGCGGACAGACTGGCTGGCTCTGCACAACTTGGTAGAATACTGCTACGTGATAGGGCAGACGTGGTTAGAGCGTGTACAATTCGAAGGAGCAGATGGATCACCACAGTCTGGTTAGATTGATGCAGTTGGGAGTGACGAGAGGTTCTGGCAGAAGCTCGAGTCTCAGAGGAAAGGCAAGACGGACGTTTAATCAGAAAGCTATGGCACCATTAGTATCGGAATCTTCGCTGGCTGCTGAAGATGGGGACGGAGCGCTTATGGAAATGCCCCGAGTGCTGTGATGTCGGTTCTTGAATCAAATCAATCAAATCAAATGCCTGTTAAGAGAGAGAGAGAGAGAGAGAGAGAGAGAGAGAGAGAGAGAGAGAGAGAGAGAGAGAGAGAGAGAGAGAGAGAGAGAGAGAGAGAGCCGTGTATGATAAAATATTATGCAGTGAGGTTGATCCTCTCAACTTTAACTTATTTATAAAACAAAATCCCTGTGTTTATTCCGGGGCCCATTGTAGGAAAGACAAAGACAGATCTATGGCCTACCCCCAAAAAAGCATGTTATAGTAATTAACTCATTGGGAGCTTCCCACAAAGTCAGAGCGCATCTGACCCAGCGGCAAGGGACAG
The DNA here is from genome assembly GCA_905116865.2 of Candidula unifasciata. NCBI lineage: Eukaryota > Metazoa > Mollusca > Gastropoda > Stylommatophora > Geomitridae > Candidula > Candidula unifasciata. The sequence goes on along the minus strand of CAJHNH020005913.1, from coordinate 292,313 downwards.
CCAACTGCACACAAATACTCCAGTAAAATCAGTATAAACACAAAATGATGTGTTTACTATCATGGTTGCCACTTTTACTTCCTAGGATATTTCCACAGAGCATTTTAACCTGAGTCATCACAGGAGTCAAGGTCAGTATTCAAAATTTGTTTTTTAAACTAGGATTCCAAACTATGACTACTGGGCCCACATGTGAGCAAGTTAGTCATTGCACTATGACATCTTTTGGTTGCAACAGACAGTGTGAGCTGCAAGTTAACCTGCTCAGTCAGCTTATTTGTCTGAGTATTTCCAACTCCTTGGATTGTTTATTTTGTCACCTATGATTCCTAAAGGCATGAAAAGGGGACCTTTACTTTACTATATTGGTGATGTTGGTTTTTTTGTTGTTACGATGTGCTGCGTGGTCTCGAAGCATGGTGTCCGGTCTCAATGCATGGTGTCCGCCTTGAGTGCTAGAGGTTCCGGGTTCAATCCCCGGTAAGGGCTGGGATTTTTTCAGGTAGACTTGGACTTCTAGTAATTCCCCCGGTCTCTGTGTAGTGAGATCAGTCGCCCGGTTGCATTGCTGCGCACATAAAAAAATTCCTTGGTAGTTATAAATAAAAAAGAGTAGCCTAACCGCGCTGCCCGGGCACACATTTTGAGTTAAAAATCTGCCTAAAGTCTTTGAGGATCCTCGCCGGTGCCTCAGAGCCTGTGCACTGAGCTTCTTTAGACTCAGACTTGAGTTAGAAGAAAGAGCGGAGCCCTTATGTGTTACTCCCAGTGTGCCATGATGTTGATTTGATGTTTAAACCTCAAATCTATTTGTTACAGCTCCAGAGTGGCTGATCGGGCTATCAAATTACTTCAAGGGACCTGCAAAGGGTACTGTGTTTGTTGTTTATTGTGGAGGAGGGGTATAATTAGCTCTTTCCCAATCTGCCTTAATGTGTGTGTGTATGTTCACTATTTTTCTTATATGCACCTGAATGCCGCTCTGTAACTTACAGGTTAGTATCTGGGCATCTTGACCTTGGTTTTGACCAGCTGTTTTCATGGCTCCACAGGCTGAGGTAGAGAAAACACTTGTAACTTGCTTTGGGCTCTATCGAGGGGGAGGAGCCGCTGATGCTGCACCTGCCTGGCAGGTGGCATTACAAAGAAGTGCTGTAGTTTTCAGGTTTGGCTGTGTCACCTTTCTGGTTTATCTGTGCCTTTTGGCCTGGCACCTCTGACTTTAGCCTGCTTGTCTATTAAGGTGTACTCCTTAGATGGATTGCTGTCCCCAGTTGACTTGCTCCACCCAACCAGCTAGAGGTTACCTTTTTCTTGATTTTCGGACAGTGGTTTTTGAGTGACCGGCCATGGAAAAGATTGGAGCCCTAATAATTTTCCTAATACTTCACATAATATTCTCAAAGATAGCTGAGGGTGCATAGTAGCCAACGTTCATTGTGAGAACAACACATATTTTATATATATATATATTTACACACACACACACACATGCGCGCACAAACAAACTCTTGATTCTTCACTTACTCTTCTACAGTTCTGGGCGTCAGTGGACAGATAAATTTCTGCTTCTGACTTTTCAGACCATTTTAGTCATAGACTCATCATACTGTTGTAGAGTTTCTCTGATGTTATCTCTCTATAATTTTCTAGGTCTACCTCATGTTCTATATTCTTCTCATCTTTTGGTGTATACCTTGTATGATATGGCATCACAAGCCATTCTCTCAAAGCAGCCATTTAAATTGCTACCTTTGTATGTAATTTGTTTGTAGTATATGCATCCTTTACTGTGTCATTCTGTGCTGATATATTTTGTGACAGTTCACACTGACATTTCATTCCAATGCAGTCTGTGCCCTCTTTCCCTTTGATAGAAAACACAAGGTGAATCTCAACACAGTGCTTGAACTCTGTAACAAGGATTGAAATACACCTGTTCTAAAATCACCCTTGCTGTAATTTGATGGGTTTGTTTTCTGATTTTAAAACTTACCTTGTGCAGCAGCTTATTAAATCTGCTGTTTGGATTTACAGTGATGGAGCCTTTTTTTCTTCAAAACTCTTCATTCTCTTGGATGAATTAATTTAACTTGTTATCCTGCAGATTTCTTACCTTACTTTAAGTCCCAAGTGTAAATGAATTTTCTCTCCATAGCATAATGTGCTCTTTTACTTTTATTGTTGTCAGGATACACTGGAAAAAAGGCCTTCAAAAATTGTCAGTGTAAATTTTCATTTTTAAAGAAAAGAATTCATGATATTTAAAATGGTTTTTTCCTTCTCTAGAAAGAGTTTAAAAAAAATCATCTGTGGATCTTAACTGACTCAAATAATAACACAACATGAAAAAAAATGTGTTACACAAAATTTCTGACCGAATGGGTTAATGTGTGCAAAATGGATTCATGTCTTCTGTGTTTAAACAGTGGTCTGAGAAGGCTCGATATCTAATCTAGAACCTTATGATCAGGGAAAGGTCTACTGTGTTCGTAAATTGTTGCTGTGATTGTTATTCGACATTTGCTTCATTAATATAAATTTCTGTAACCTATGGTGCCATTTCAATGGGTTGAAATGAATTCTGTCCGTATTCCATAGTTGTGGATTTCAAGCTGTACGATAGACATGGCCAATAAGACACCTTTATTTGGGGGTGCCTAGTTGACCATGTATCTTAGTGCACTTGTATTCATGGCGAGGCGCAGACGCCGTCTGGAGGAGACAGGTTCAATTCCCGGCACGATAACTATAGCTTTCGATTTGTATGTTGTCTTGTGTATTCTTCTATCTTTCTACTTCTTTCTATGAGTGCCGATCACAATACTTTCTGTTACTTGATTAATTCATGATCAGGGAAAGGTATGTTCTTATTCTTGAAGTCGATGTACTGTGGCATTGATACACATGTCTATCAACTACCTTCTGTCTCATGTACTTTCATTAAGTTCTGACACAGATGATCTTTCATGCCATGATGTCAAACTATTCAGCATCTTCTCTCTGTCTCCTTCTGCTTCCTTTTTCCTGCAGCTTTTCGACAGCCACGATGTTCCAGTTTTTACCTTAACAGTAAATAGCCAAAGAATTATGTTGCCTCCTCTTGATATGGGCAATCGGTTCTCTTCGGGGGTTAGTTTTTTCAAGATGTCTTCACTATTCTTTTCATCTGACCAGGGTTTTCCTTTAATTCGTCTGTAAAAGTACATCGCCCTGCTTCCAAATATTTTTTGTCCATGATTACCAAATGTTTATTATCCTTCATTTATATGTAAAATCAGAAGTCCATGTAGTTAAATGAACAGTTATGTGCAGGGTATCGTAACCTCCAAGCCACTTCTCCTCTATGTCTGTGTGTATAGGGTGTGTAGGTAAATGGATGGTTATGTAAATTGGGTGGGTTTATGTGTGGTTGTGGCTTATTAAACCCAAAACAGTATAACAAACGAAAACTCGTTGATTACTTGACATTTTTTGGACTATACTGCAGTCTCAGGTAGCTCCGAGAACATTCTGTTAAAGGGTTTGAAGTGTGACTCCTTTATGTACATTAGGTTATAACCGTGAACAAGGTGACCAATTCATTTTCATGTTACTTTCCTTTTGTAGACAATTTTTAGACAATTCTGAAATTTATTACTCTAGTTCCACAGTTACCCTTGTCCAGTTCTACAGTTATCTTTACTTCTAGTCTTCTCTAAGATGTTACATGAAATGTTTCAGTTTAGGTTAATATTTAATTCCTACAGCTGTTACATTGCTCCTGTCTATCTTAGCTTTTATATTATACAATAAAAATAGCATGTGATAAAAATAAACTTTGTTTACATTTATCCACAGAATCAGCTGAGGAAACACTAGCTGTTGAACAGAAGGAGCAGGATAATAGTGGTGAGGAATACAGTTTTATTAGCAGTTTACGTATTTTTAAAAATTTCAGATAAGTTTAAATCCCGATAATTTGGGAAAATAGTGTCTACTAATATAAGCACACTTAGGAGTTGAATGGGAGTTGACCACAGTAAAATTAAGAAATTGGAGTAGACCACAGTAAAATTAAGAAATTGGAGTAGACCACAGTAAAATTAAGAAATTGGAGTAGACCACAGTAAAATTAAGAAATTGGAGTAGACCACAGTAAAATTAAGAAATTGGAGTAGACCACAGTAAAATTAAGAAATTGGAGTAGACCACAGTAAAATTAAGAAATTGGAGTAGACCACAGTAAAATTAAGAAATTGGAGTAGACCACAGTAAAATTAAGAAATTGGAGTAGACCACAGTAAAATTAAGAAATTGGAGTAGACCACAGTAAAATTAAGAAATTGGAGTAGACCACAGTAAAATTAAGAAATTGGAGTAGACCACAGTAAAATTAAGAAATTGGAGTAGACCACAGTAAAATTAAGAAATTGGAGTAGACCACAGTAAAATTAAGAAATTGGAGTAGACCACAGTAAAATTAAGAAATTGGAGTAGACCACAGTGAAATTAAGAAATTGGAGTAGACCACAGTAAAATTAAGAAATTGGAGTAGACCACAGTGAAATTAAGAAATTGGAGTAGACCACAGTAAAATTAAGAAATTGGAGTAGACCACAGTAAAATTAAGAAATTGGAGTAGACCACAGTAAAATTAAGAAATTGGAGTAGACCACAGTAAAATTAAGAAATTGGAGTAGACCACAGTAAAATTAAGAAATTGGAGTAGACCACAGTAAAATTAAGAAATTGGAGTAGACCACAGTAAAATTAAGAAATTGGAGTAGACCACAGTGAAATTAAGAAATTGGAGTAGACCACAGTGAAATTAAGAAGATGATGGGTAGATAATGCATGCAGACCTACAAACACTTGGAGTCACCAACAAGAACAAGTGAACCAGACACCTCAAGAGCTCGGAATGCTGAAGAAATTATTATAAGGAGAAAACTGATGTAGAATATTGTCTTGTGGTACAGAAAATTAAAATAGAGACTAGATAGTTAGTTAGTTAGTTAATCGACAGATCATCCTCAGCGCTCAAATCCCATCTTCAGCATATCCCGCAGCGTTTGGCAACTGAATACACCAGGTCCGTTTTGGTTTACTATTCTTTGATGGCTACCTGTATATAGTGTTCATGTTTGGCTACATCTCTTTTGCCCTGCAGTTCTTATAGTCTTTTGAATGTTACCGATTCAATGTCATCTTCTCATACTGCCTCCTTGAGATTATTGAGAATGTCGGCACAATCCAGAATGATGACTGTGCCTGTCAAGTATTTAGATCTGGTACACTTTTAGCTTGTAGAAGCTTCTGTTATCCAGTACGCTTTACCACTTCTTCTCTTGTTTTCTGCTCCACTTCTTCGCTTATCTTTCAGGCAGACTGATGAGAACAACGTTCTACAAAGGACCTCCTTCAAGATGATATGATTAATCATCATGTTATTTATGTTTTGACATCTTGCGAGGAACTCTGAACACATATTTATTTTCTTTAGTGGTTGTATATTTGAGCCTCTGGATGTAGTATCCCAATGAGTTTAGTATTGCCATTCTCAGCTGCCTCGGAAATTACAGCTAGAACAGTGTGGGGCTGAAAGAGTTAAAATGTGAAAGTAAGCACTGACTTTTCACACCAGTGGCATAGTGGGCGATGGGTGATATAGTCAACATTATGCCGACTGCCTTTACTTCCCAGGACGTTACATGTGTACCCATTTTAGGCTGTGTTGACCTGGTAAGACTTGATGTAGATTTCAAACCAAGACCTTCGGGCTAGCAGGAACCTAGCCACTACAACACAGCGGGCCCCCATTCAAAATTAACCATGAATTATTAGGTGCTGTTACCTTGAACATACATTTTTACTGTAAATATAAGTTATGTATAGATTTTCAAGACAAAGTATCAAGTATTTGCAGTTCCAGCTTCCAAGCAAGAAGGTCACCCTATAGGTGCTCCGTTCCTGTGCTGATGAAAACCAAACAGAATTTCCATCATTGTCATTTGTGAAAAAAAAAAAAAAAAAAATGGCACAGTATAAGGTATAATAGATATTATTATTAATTGTAGCACATCAGATTCAATCAAATTTCTTATTAGTGGCTTCTTAGGACATGCTTATCAGGCATAACAGAGAGTCTGTTAACTCCACCCCCAAATGAGGCCCAGGACCCCCCCCCCATGGGGAGTTTTCTTAGTCTGAATTGCTGCACATTAGAAACATTGTGTAAAAAGTTGGCATGTTTGAAGAAATATTGTTATTGTGTTTTTTCATTGTCAGAATATATAGCTAAAGTATTATGTTGTTGTTAGCTTCTGTAAGAAGACCTGCTGTAATGAAGGTGATGGCCAAGACAGGTATGAAACCAGTAAAATATTACATTTGTATTTTTTCAGCGTTCTCATGTTGGATTTGAATTTATTGTATGATTGTAGGTGAAAACAATTCAGTGGTATCTAATATGGGAAGGGCAAAACAGGTTATGAATTTTTTTTTTGTTTTTTTTTGTTATTAGTTTTATTTTGTTGATATGAGTAACACTCATTATCTTAATATTTGTTTATCTTGTTTGTTGATGGATTGAGAAACCTATAATGTTTTATACTCAGCTTGTTTACTCATGAGCTAGTGAAAAACTACTGGACTTAAAATTGCCTAGGGAAACCCCAAAAGTGCTGGGGTTAGTTTACGACATCGTGCAGTATAGACATGCAACTAACAGCTTAAACTCATGAGATTAAAGCTTATGCTTCACACAGATAATGGATGTAGACCATGAAACATCAATCCACATAGCTTTGTTATTGTCACTTTTGTATCGGAGCTTCTTGTGGGTTCCTTGGCCACACTGTGGGGAAGACAAGAACAGACCCACTGCCTCCCCCAAAAAAGAATGTTATATGAGTCGACTAACTGGGGGCTTCCTTTTAAGTCGGAATGCATCTGCCTAAGAGGTAAAGAACCAACAGTCTGCATAGAAAAAGCCAGATCTATAAAACGGATGTGCACACACCGGTCAGGTTTTAGAACACTACTAAAGTCCGGAGGTTGATGAACAACAAGAACTTTTTGCTGGAGTTTGCAGCTGGTGAATGCGAAAAAAAAAAAGAAGAAGACGAAGAAGTATCAGAGTAAAGCCCGGTTAACCAATCTGGTGCCATAACTGAGGTTGAGTTAGGAGACATTATAGCCAACTGCTCATGAGAACAGTCAGTAGAACTACCTTGGGGTGGCTTGTGCATCGGAGGATCAGCATGCACGGGAATGTCAGTGTGCATTGTTGTCGATTGTGATAACATTACATAACATTTTGTACTTTGAAGGAAATGCCACTAATTAGTTGACCTTCTCGACATGCTTTTAATGGTTTAGTGGGTCTACCCCCATCCTACCCTCACCTCCACCCCAAATCAGGCCCTGGATCTCACACAGAAAATTTGATTTAAAAAATGATTGTGTAGTTTATTTTTACACCAGCAAATTTAAATATGATATTCAAAGTTTTTCCAACTAGTATTTCTTTTTCCTTCAAATAAAGATGTCCAAAAAAAAAAAAAAACGTTTGAGAATTCCTATATCCAGACTGTACAGTCAAGTTTTATGTAGGAAATGTTTAAATGTGATATCTATAAAGTTATTTATGTATATACTAGGGCTGTATCGAATTTTCGCTTCGTATTCGCTTTGAATAACTATTCGGTATTCGGCCGAATACTTGCGGTGGGGCCAAATACGAATAATGGTTACCTTACACCTGTTTCTGCATACATTGCGATAGCTGCTGTTGCCTAAGTTGCTTTCGTGCATTAACTAAGCTGTCAGTGACAATTTACAAGTTCAGTTACTTGTTATTAAGCTAAGAATACTTTCATTCCTAGGTATTAGTTACCACAGACTGACTGACTGGAGGATGCAAAACATAAAATATTTTAAATGTTTACTATTCTGTACTACATTTTGTGAAGCATAATTTCAGCACACATTTGACATTTTGAATGTTTTTTTTTAAGATCTATTTTATACACTATACACTATTCGAAAGTAGAAGAATGGGCCTCAATTTGAATAGTGGGAAGACAGAAGTAAGGGTGGTTTCAAAGAAAATAATTATTCCTAAATGTGTAATAAAAGTCAATGGTGTTATTTTGGGATAAGTACATAAATTTAAGTATCTTGGCACATGGATAACATCAGATGGAAGAATAAGAATAGGGCAGGCAACAACTGCATTTTATAAAATGAAGAACATCTTATGCAATATATCCTTGTCATTGAAGGTTAGAAGAAGAATTCTTGCTTGCTACATACATCCAGTTTTAACATGGCTGTGAGTCCTGGCCACACAATTTCTTTAGGCCTCAGAGATGTGGTTTTACAGAACAATGCTTAAAATAACTTGTACAGCTCAAAAAAAAAAAAAAAAAGCAACCACAAGGTTTTGAAAGAGGTAGGAACCTGAAGACAACTAATCACAGACATCAGAAAAAGACAGTTAATCATTTTTCAGCCATGTTATGAGAAGAGGGTAAATTGAACATGTGGTGACCCCTGGAAAGATCTGTGGAAGGAGGGATAGAGGAAGACAGCGATAGAAGATTCTTTACAGTCTTGTTGCATGGCATGGAGGTGTGTCAGCACACAAACTGATACATGCTGCAGGAGATCGCAGATTGTGGAGAGGCATAATCGCCAACGCCAGTCAGCAAGGCACCTAATGATGATGATACACTATTCGTATTCGGCCGAATAGTTGGTCTCGCTATTCATATTCGGCCGAATAGTGAAATTAACAATTCGGTACTGCCCTAGTGTATACAAAAACATTTGAGTAAAAATATACATGCGGTAAGGTTTAAATGTATGTAAGCAACAGACAAACATACACACACACATACGTATACACACACATACATACATAGATACACACAGATACATACATACATGCTGAATTTATTATCACATTTTTCGCAAGACCGACGCTATTAGAAAACTACAAGGTGATGAATATAAGTCATCCAGTAATATTTCTAGCCTGTAATGCGAAGAACATGCAGTGTTTTAAAATTAGAGAATATCTATCTTGGGGGAGGAAAGGGGAGCTCTAACAATCCTGTTATAAAAAAAAAGACTAGACTAATTAGGGATTTGGGTTAGTTCGACGGTAGGCTCCCCAGACCCCGCCCATATACGCACTTGCTCACTTCTGATTGGTAGTTTGTGAGCCCTGTGTCCGAAGGTCACTTTGGGATACGGTTGCGGATGTGTTCCGCAATGCTGTTGATATTGCTTGTATATTTTAGCACACCAGTGATTTTAACACTCCAAAAACATGGAGAAACTGGGTCTAACACAACCCGCCTAGAGAGTGCTGCAACCTATGTCACAGGCATTGTCTTTCTTGAAATGAAAACGTAAATGCAAGACATCGCAGAAACCAAACAGCAAAGCGGGACACACCGGTAACCTTCAGGAAAGTCCACCAGCCCAACAAACTTGAGAACGAAAAGTGACCTACTCTATTTAGGAAGACTAACGTTGAACTAACCAAGATTTTTAAAAATTGAATGTGGTTAGCCGAACGGTCCAGATATCACAGACTACCTGTAAGCCTTAATGCATTGTGTTAACTGCCGATTTAAGGATGAACTTAGCAGACTAAGAAATTAAAAATTGGCAGAAAGTATACTAATATTGGTTACAGAGGGCAGGAACAATTTCATATTTAGTAAAATAATTCATAAATATTTAAGTTGATAATCGCTACAAGAGAAATAGTTGTCAGTTTAATTGTCATTTCAGAAAAGGAGATAAAACTTAGACAATGCTGTTTTACTTACTTTGTCTTAGATATATCAGCAGCATATTCTTGTTGTGGTCCTGTGGTTGCTCTTGCAGGTATGCAGCACAGCTTTCCTTTTTTCATTTGGTGTCATGTAAGGATTGAGAGAATACGAGCAATTGTATTGTTTGATGCTAAGAAACTAATTGGGAGCTGTGCTAACTTGCCTTCAGGCATATAGGGCAAGACCTATGTTTTATAGACCAGTTGACACTTGGTGGGTGATGTGGTCAACATAACACCAGCTGCCATTATTTCCAGGACTTTGCCTGGTACCCATTTTAAGGCTGGGTTGACCTGGGAGCCAAGGTCATTTTTGAAAGAAAAAATATGGCTAGACATATGGTGCTATACCATTATCTTTAAGGATCAACTGACCTTTGATGTATGACACAGTCAACCGCACACTGCCTGCCTTCACTTCCCAGATCTTTTCTTGTACCCAGTGTAGACTGGGTTGATGTGGCAGCCAGAAGTCAATTCTAGGCTGGGTTGACCTGGAATTCATAGGTCAGTTTTAGACTGGTTGACCTGGAAGTCATAGGTCAGTTTTAGACTTGGTTGACCTGGAAGTCATAGGTCAGTTTTAGACTGGGTTGACCTGGAAGTCATAGGTCAGTTTTAGACTGGGTTGACCTGGAAGTCATAGGTCAGTTTTAGACTTGGTTGACCTGGAAGTCATAGGTCAGTTTTAGACTGGGTTGACCTGGAAGTCATAGGTCAGTTTTAGACTGGGTTGACCTGGAATTCATAGGTCAGTTTTAGACTGGGTTGATGTGGCAGCCAGAAGTCAATTCTAGGCTGGGTTGACCTGGAATTCATAGGTCAGTTTTAGACTGGGTTGACCTGGAAGCCATAGGACAATTTAAGACGGGTTTGATTTGACAGCCATAGGACAGTTTTAGATTGTGTTGATACCTAGCGGCCTTTAGGTCGGTTCTTGAAATCCTCTGGGATGTGGATATAAACCCAAAACTTTTGAACCAGCATGAAAGAGTTTCTACTTCACCTGCATGGCTCATTAAAGGGGTATATTTGTGTCAGAATGTTGTATTTTGCTCTGTAGTTTTCTATGCGGAAAACAATATACACATTATCAGTAATATTTGACATAGGCTGTTTTTACTAACTGTTTTTCTGATTCAGAACAATATTTGATGATTGAATATTTTTGTTGTTGACTGTCGTCTTCCCTGCATTGCGTTACAGCTAAAAATGCAACACTTGTGATAGTTCTTAGATAGAATATTTATATCCTTAATATGCCTTTATCAAACTAATTTTTGTTGTGTGTTTAGCTTCAGACTTGAAAGAAAAACGTAAGTGGAATTTATAATTTTCAATTCATTTGCGCTTTTTAGTGTTATCAAACATTAGAGATTTGCAATTGAATTTAACCTTTTCGGTCGTAGTCAAATTTTACTTCAGCAATTCTGGAATTGTTGTAATTTAGTGTAAGGATTGTTAAAGCATAAAAAGATAACATAATACAATAGGGCCAGGGGAGGTAAGGTAATAACTGAAATAAAATAAATGAATAAATAGAAACAAGTTGCAATAAGCATGCATTTATTGTAAGCCGGTAAGTAAAGGACCCTTTATACACCTGTGGCGCAGTAGCCATATGACATTTTATTAATATTTTCATAGAACAGTCGGCACTTTGTGGGTTACGTTGTTAGCATCATGTCGGCTGCCTTTACTTACCAAAACATTAACTGGTACCTAAGGGGTCAACCTGCGAGACAAGTTCAAAAAACACATATCTGTCTCGATACTGAGGAGTGAGGCAAACCCAAGTTCTCTGGGCCGGTATAGATTGTTTTCGAGTAATAGATTGCTCAGTTTATTGTCGTCAAATTCATACTACAGTAACTGTTGATTAAAATGAAGCAAATAAATGCATCCTAAATGAAACACAAAATTTACTACATTCACAAGTAAATTACCTGTTTCACCAGGGCAACCATAAATTTATGACCATGTCCTTTTGTTTGCATAATTCTGATGAAATAGAGCGAAATATGACAGGCAACAAATTATGCAATATTTTTCTCCTGTCTTCTTTGTTTGAATTCACAACAGGAAGATGCTCTGATGTTTGGAATAATCAGTAAATGTATGCCGGCCTTCCTGGTACTGAAAGAGTTAACCCAGATAAACAAGAATTGACTCACTGACCCCTAAAATGAGCATGTCATGAAAGGTTACTAATTAGGGGTATTTCCTTCGAATTCAAAGTGCATTTGCCTGAAAGGCAAGGAATTAGCAGTTTGTATACAAATAAGCCAGATCTGTAAACGGACGTGCATGCAAAACTTAAGTTCTGAATCAAGACCAAAATCCAGGAATGGATGACAACCAGAACTTTCCACCAGAGTTCATAGGTGATGAACGCTAAAAAAGAGGAAGAAGAAGAAAAGAACATTCTGGACTTGATGCAGATTTAAACTAGAGATATTCAAGATGACATGCAAACATCTAGCCACTGTTTTATAGCATTACAGTTTGTTCCCTCATGGATCACACTTTGCAGTATTAACAGCCAAAGGATGATAACCCTGTATGTGCATATTTCGATAAGCTTCATTCAACCATAAGGTTATAGTGGAGGTGACTAAAAGTCTAGATCAGGCAGAGAATTTTTATTTTTAAAGATTTTATTTTCCAGGATTGCAGTCTATAGGATTATCATCTCTGGGGTAGGAAACAGACAGTTACACATCCTGTAAACCTCTTAACACATTGTATGGGTTATGTATAAATCATAATTTAAACCAGTTGTAGTAAACGACCTCTCATTGTTGGTTTGATCGTCAGTATGATGAATACACTGTGAAAGTAAAAGTAAAGGACCCTTTTCCACACCTTCAGGTGTTTTGGGCATATAGGGCTAGACCTACATTTTATAGACCACTCGACACTTGCAGGTGTGATGTGGTAAACATTGCGCCTTTTGCTTTTACTTCCCAGGACTACCTCTCATACCCATTTAATGCTGGGTCGACCTGGCAACCAAAGTCTGTTTAAAAGAAAAAAGACTTGAACTCACAACCTTTCGATCTGCAGTCAAGCATCTAGCTGCTACACCACAGCGGCTCTCACTGTGATGGTATTCCTCACTAATTATTGTCTGGTTTACTGCATCATATTGTAAATTAAATATAAAACGCCAGACAGTTTCCCATTGTGTAACGGGTAAATCTAACAGATTTTATAGTGTGAATATAAACTATCACATTGTATGGTTATACTTATTTGTTTAACTGTATGGTTAAATATATGGTTATCTAAACGAAAGTCAGAACGCTGATTTGATCGTCAGTTTGATGAACGCACTGTACAAGTAAAGGACCATTTCCCACGCCTTCAGCTGTATTGGGCATATAGGGCTAGACCTATATTTTATAAACCAGTCAGCAGTCGGTTGCTGATGTGGTCAGTGTTATGGCAGCCGCCTTTACTTCCCGGGATTATTACCCAGGTTAAAAAAAAAAGTCTGGCTCCGAACGCACCATTACTGGGTAGATCAAAAGGCTTAATGAAGACGCCCTGAAAGAAAGAAATTATAGAAAAGTACTTATTGCCTGCATCACAAGTAGGCATTCACCATTCTTAGGCATTTTAATTGTGATGAGAACAGTAAAACTGGAGTAAGTTGTGACTGGACACAATTTGGAGATTAAAAAGAGAGACAGAATAAATCCAGGAGAGAAGATAGACGGACAGCATTATGACATGGAAGAACATTTCTATTAAAGCTGAGAGACAGTACATGTGACAGAAAGCTGTGGGTAGATTTTACTACCAATGCCACAAGCCATCTGCTATGAGAATACATTATTTACGTTTCTTGTTTATGAAAAAAATTCTAAATTTACAGTAAACCTCTTTAGATATTAATTTCCTTTTTTTTTCTAGGTGAAGAAAAAGCAGCTGCTGAAGCTGTCTCTGGTAAAATAATTATTTAAAACAATTTAGCATGTTAATTTTTTCAGACATCAGCTAAGATTATATCCTGTCTGGTATATGTTTGTGTTAATGCAAGTTTTGGACATCCACAAGAATATAGTTTTACTGTCAGTTACATTTTATTCATAATTAAATGTAAAGGACTACTTTCCACACATTAGGGCGTACTGGGCATTTAGTGCTAGACCTGTATATTATAGACCAATCGGCACTCGGTGGGTGATGTGGTCAACATCGTAACAACCGCCTTGACTTCGCAGGATTTCACCATTTACCCATTCAGTGGAAATACCACTTGGAAACAGGTTCATTTATAAAGCCTGGGTACACTACAGAAATTTAAAATATGGTCCTAATAGAACTTTTTAAATTTAATTTTTTTTTAAGTTTGTTTTTAAAAAATTTACAAAGAACACATACACATATCTGCAAGTTTTGAAAAAGTTGTGTTTGTACCTTTCAAGGAAGAAATACATTTGTGGATACTATATAAAGTTTTGAGAATCAGTTGATCAGTTTTCTAAAAAACAGCGGTTCCCAACCTGCCGGTAGCGACCCTTTATTGGATCGAACAACCCTTTCACAGGGGTCGCCTAAAATCATTGGCAAACACATATTCGTTGAAGTTATTAAGGGAAATAATTGCTTAGGGGTTGCTACAACATGAGGGAACTTTATCAAAGGGTCACAGCATTAGGAAGGTTGAGAACCACTGCTTTGACAGATTTTAGATGCATTTGTGATTGGAGTTTTCAGTTGAAGTCAGTGATTTCCAGGCTTTGGTTCAAGGATGCCCGAGAGACTTTGAAATCTTTTCTGAGATATTCTCGCTAAAGACTTTTAGTTGTAAATTTAGTTTTAGAAAATCTCATTAAAAAAATCCATGCAGAGCCACTTTGATGCAGCGACTAGCCTCACTCCTGCAGGCACAGAGGTTGTGAGTTCAGTTCCCATGAAGACACATTTTATTTTCAAAATTGAACGTTGTCCTCAGCTTTATAATGGATACAAATTCCTGGGAAGTAAAAGCTGCCTGCATCGACCACATCACTTTCTGAGTGACGATTAGTCTATCAAATGTAGGTCTAGCACTGTCTATCCAATATGCCTAAGGGTGTGGAAGATAGGCATTCACTTTCAGTACACAAATCTTCAACATTTATTTCCAGGCAGACACATTCTCTTACTAATACTAGCTCTCTCATAGTTGAAAGATAGGTGTTTGATAGTTTGCCACCAATACTTGAACAAAAAAATATTAACATTTTGATACGTTTATACATTTGGAATGTTTTATTTTCTATTTTTCATTTGGCAGGGCTTTAAAGTTTTTCTCTATTTCTTCCATGGTGAACACTGAATCACCATTTAATCATAACATTGACAACTAGGCTATGTGTGTTTTTGTTGCGTGTACTATGGACAACTCCTGTTAGTAACAGTAAGCTGTGGGTTACATAGCTGTTGTAACAGTAGTTTGTGGGTTACATAGCTGTTGTAACAGTAGTTTGTGGGTTACATAGCTGTTGTAAAGGTAGTTTGTGGGTTACTTAGCTGTTGTAACAGTAGCTTGTGGGTTACATAGCTTTTGTAACAGTAGTTTGTGGGTTACATAGCTGTTGTAACAGTAGTTTGTGGGTTACATAGCTGTTGTAACAGTAGCTTGTGGGTTACATAGCTGTTGTAACAGTAGTTTGTGGGTTACATAGCTGTTGTAACAGTAGTTTGTGGGTTACATAGCTGTTGTAACAGTAGTTTGTGGGTTACATAGCTGTTGTAACAGTAGTTTGTGGGTTACATAGCTGTTGTAACAGTAAATTGTGGGTTACATAGCTGTTGTAACAGTAGTTTGTGGGTTACATAGCTGTTATAACAGTAGTTTGTGGGCTACATAGCTGTTGTAACAGTAAATTGTGGGTTACATAGTTGTTGTAACAGTAGTTTGTGGGTTACATAGCTGTTGTAACAGTAGTTTGTGGGTTACATAGCTGTTGTAACAGTAGTTTGTGGGTTACATAGCTGCTGTAACAGTAGTTTGTGGGTTACATAGCTGCTGTAACAGTAGCTTGTGGGTTACATAGCTGTTGTAACAGTAGTTTGTGGGTTACGTAGCTGTTGTAACAGTAGTTTGTGGGTTACATAGCTGTTGTAACAGTAAATTGTGAGTTACATAGCTGTTGTAACAGTAGTTTGTGGGTTACATAGCTGTTGTAACAGTAGTTTGTGGGTTACGTAACTGTTGTAACAGTAGTTTGTAGATTACACAGCTGTTGTAACAGTAGTTTGTGGGTTACACAGCTGTTGTAACAGTAGTTTGTGGGTTACACAGCTGCTGTAACAGTAGTTTATGGGTTACATAGCTGTTGTAACAAAAGTTTGTGGGTTGCGTAGCTGTTGTAACAGTAGGTTGTGGGTTACATAGCTGTTGTAACAGTAGGTTGTGGGTTACATAGCTGCTGTAACTGTAGTTTGTGGATTACTTGGCTATTATAATAGTAGGTTGTGGTTTACCTAGCTTTTGTAACAGTAGACTGTATGTTTCTTTTAGCTTGTTATAACAGCAGGTTGCGTGTAACTTAGCTATTCTAAAAGAATGTTGTCTGTTTCTTAGCTATTACAAGATAAGAATATAGGTTACTTAGCTATTACAAGATAAGGATATAGGTTACTTATCTATTACAAGATAAGGATATAGGTTACTTAGCTATTACAAGAAAAGGATATAGGTTACTTAGATTTTACAAGATAAGGATAAAGGTTACTTAGCTATTACAAGAGAAGGAGTTAGGTTACTTAGCTATTACAAGAGAAGGATATAGGTTACTTAGCTATTACAAGATAAGGATATAGGTTAATTAGCTATTTCAAGATAAGTATACAGGTTACTTAGATATTAAAACAGTAGACTGTGTCACTTAGCTATTAAAACAGTAGCTTGTGGTTACTTAGCAATTTTGTCTACTGCTGTCTTATTGAGATGATTGCCTTTGAGCTGTTATTGTGAGGTGAGCTATAGTCTCTTATGGTCTGTGCCGTGAGTCATTAGTCATTATGTATGTCCCTGGTCTGCTGTTTCATCTAGGACCAGTCTTTCTTGTTGCAAATTCTAAGCAGTTCAACACCCTTTCTCTTAGGCTTCTCTAGACTGTCTTCTCCTGCAACTTTCCTGCTATCATATGAGATACTTTAGTTTCCCTTTTTCATGATAGGTCTGAAGAATCTCCTTTGGGATTTGCTGATGGTTGTAACCAGTTTTCTTTGCGAGTTAATGATGCTCCCTATCTGTTTCATGGGATTCTCATTAGTGTTAAATAAAGTTGTACCTCTGCAGCTTTGACATAATTTCTCACTAATCTGCTGACTGCCCCTTGTTGATAATTAGTGCAACTATGTTTTGTCATGAGCAGAATGTAATACTAATGTTCTTTTTTTCTGCTTCTTCAGCATTCTGAGCCCTTAAGGTTGTTTGCTGAAAATATCACCTGCCTCCACTCATCTCCTTGGTGGGTCTTCTATTTCCAGTTGGTGACAACAAGTGTTTACAGATCTATCTGGACATTATCTCTCAATCATCTTCTTGGTCTGCCTTGTGGTCTATGACCATTCAGCTCCCTTATGTACCTTGTTTTTTCCTTTTTGTCATTTGACGTTTTCTCGGTATGCCCCAGCCATTTCAGTCTATTACCTCTCATGATGCTAGTGATCAATAGTGATTTAAATAGGTTATGAATTTTGTTGTTGCTTCTTGCTTTCCATTCCGCGCTGTTTACGTCTTTGATGGGTCCAAAGATTCAGCATGATATTAATATATGACAGTAAAATGCAAAGTGTGAGTATTACTGTATACAAGATATCATATCACACATTAGGAATACACCCTTAGGCAATATTCTCCACAGAATGGCTGCACAGAACTTGTTTGCCCTCTTCTTCATGGTCATTACTGTCTTGACTTTCAGCCCCAGTACGGGTCATGACAGATGCAGTAATCGGCACAACAAACAATTACAAGGTGATATGGTTTGATGGCAAATGTTTTCAGCAAGCATAGATGTATGAGAGTACAACTACAAGTTTACAGGTGGCATGATTAGCCTCCAAACTGCAACATTTGTTGATAGGGATAGAAATCTACATATTTGCTTGTAATGTTTTGATGTCGGTTTTGAGTAAACTATTATTTTTTCGGTTTATATGAAATACTTTTATGTAATGTCATTTTGAAACCTACAGTATACATCCTATGGTGCATTATATAATGTCAGTTGATGTGAAATTTACATGCATGGGTGGGTAGGACAAATTTTAAAAACTTGGTGTGAGATGTACTAGTGTTTACAGTCCTGTTACCAAAAGGAGATTGCATTGTAGTTCTTACGTATATGTGCGTTAGTTTTCTTTCTTTTCCCTTACAGATTCTTGGATGCACAGAACCAGGTATGATCACAAGATGAAAGAAGGAACAAAGGCAGGTAATGATACCTGTAAATATCTAGAAAATCAGTATGTCTATACGTTTATTTGTTAGTTTTGTTGTGTCACTGTTGACTTGGACACAACGATTGTATGCTCATTGGACAATTCATTTTCCTTTAGAAAGGTACACTTCAAATGACAAATGTACCAAGGATCCTTTGGATCTTTTCTTTGCGGTTTTGGGGTTTTGTTGGGAAATAAACAGAGACACAAACTGACTAGTGCTGCACCACTGGGTAGTGAATTGATGCACGACAGGCTGAATCTAGTCAATGACGTTTGGGAGCAAGTGAACAATGTGTAAATGTGAATAGACCATTACTGTGCAAAAGAAATGGTACCGTAGGGCAATGACCAGGTGAAGCAGCTGACACTGGTTGAGTAGTTCAGCCATTTACCTCATCTTCTGGAGGTTGTGGTTTTTTTTTAAACAAAACTGTCGTTTGGTTTATGAGGGCAATTTTTAGACATATCCCAAGGGATCAGTACTGGCTCTACCAAATTATGTTTTCTGTTACCCTCTTGGCAGGCTTGCCATTTAAAGGAGGGAATACGAGATGTGGGATAATAACCTGTGCAGTAAAGATGATCCTCTGAAACTGAGATGGGCACCACGTTAGCCTTGGCGAAGAGCTGATGATGTTGCCTAGGAAAGCACCGCTGCTGCTGTGCCGAAGGTAGCAGAATCTGCGTTGATGTAGTTAGCAATTTTCCGCCTAGTTAACAACTCTGATTGCGAGCCAGGGTATTGCAATGGCAAGTATGCTTGTTTTTTTTTTAGCTCACATGTTTTCATCCCTGATAAGGTGGGTTTTCAATTTTGCCTGGGCTCCTATGTTGACCCTGCCTACTGTAAAACTGACAGATCACAATATCAATCTTATTCCCCAGATGTCTTCTTCTTTTCCTCTTCTTCTTAGCATTCTCCTTCTTTTTCTACTGCTCCTTCTCCTCCTCCTCGTCTTTTTCTTCTTCTTCGTCTGCTGCTTCTGAACACTTGCAGCTCATTGCTAAAGATATCAGCCACTTCCATTCATCCCTATTATTGTCTTTTTGTTTTCTTCAGTATGTAACTCCAAGTGTTTGTAACTGCCTGTATATTATCTCCCTGCTGACTTCTTAAATGACTGATAAACAGTTAGTAGACGTTAAAAAAAAATTAAGTCACATTAGGAATATTATTGCAGCATGCATACACTAAAATAAAATAAAAAAACTAGCTGGGGAAAACAACCATTGTGGAATATGGCTGGCTTTGTACTTAATGTCTGAAAATTATATAAAGTTATTTGTGTATTCTTTGCAGGACATTGCAGAACCAACTCCAGCATTTGTGTGTGTGGCTCATATGGTTTTTCTAGGCAAATTTTACATTCATGAGTTTGCCATTGCTTTCAGTCTCAGTACCACTGTCAAAACCAACGCAATACAAATGAGAAGTATATGTGACTGAAAATTATTTAGATGCTAGATTCTACCAAGTCATCCATATGCATCTGCTAGTGAATTATGAGACAAACATTAAGAAACACAAAATAATAGCAAGTTTTAACATATTTCTGGATCCTGGACGATTAATAAACAAGTCAAACAATTTCTTGAGGCCTCGGAGATTTGGTTTTATAGAAGAACACTTGGAATTCATTGGGCAGCCAAAGAGAGCAACCCAGATGTTTTGAAATAGGTGAGGGCTCAATGATACCTACATTTCACAAACATCAGAAAGAGATTTATAATTTTGTGGTCATGTTATGAGAAGAAGGAAATTGGAACATGTGACCACTGGACAAATCTGACGAAATAAATACTGAGGAAGACAGCGCAAGAAGATTCTTGACAGCATTTTGTCAAAACATGAAAAATTGTCAAAACATGAACTGATACATAGTGTTGAAGATCGCAGATTGTGGAGAGGCATGATCACCTACACCAGTTGTCCAGGCAGTTGTCAAGGCACTTGATGATTGCTAAATTGATAAGATACATGGAAAAAAGAGTTACTGGAAGGCAGTCAGGGTCAGATTTAAGACCCTTTAATGCCCTAAGGACTTAAACAAATTTTAAACTGAGAAAATAAACGCTCAGCCCCTAAGACTGTAGGAGATTGATGTGGTGACTCCTCCCTTTTATGATGCACTAGACACGTGCTTAGTATGCTTAATGGTTAATCTGACCTTTAGGGCAGTGTAGGATGATTTGAGAGCAATATCTGGCACAGGATTGGCAGCATCATGGTGAAGACAAGGTAATGCTTTCCTAACATCTTACCCCAAACAGGGAAAATTCACAGGTCACCGGACAGTCTAATATTTCAGGGGATGGTAGATAGGCTGCGTGCATTCATGGGACCCAGGCTGGACTCTCGTGGGACGTAGCTGGGTTGGGGTTAGGGCCAGTTCTAGATGTTTTGGGGTTGTTAAAAGCATCAGAAAGCCGGGAAACCTAGTCTTACCAGACTCTGAAATGTTGGACTGTCATTTGACGTCATCTGGGATAGAATATCACAACAACAAACCCACAAGGTAACTATGTTTTAGTGGCTTATTAACTTTGTGATTTCACTTTCTAGAAGGTGCTCCAGTTCAAAAGCGGAAACTTCGAGTTATAAGGGGTAGGTAGTTTTCATAATTTTCGTTATCAGTGAAATTTTTTACTTGATGCCAAGTAAAATTATTTGCTTGATGCCAAACTTTGAGTTTTTTTAAAAATGGTCTTTCTTTTGCTCTTTTTCAGTGTCTCTTGCAATCATTATATTTAAATGTTTGTCTCTTACTCAAAGATGTTCAAAATGTCTTGGATGTCAACATCTAATTTCTGCTATTCCAAAGATTGTCTTATTTGCATTTTATGCCCTCTATATTTTCCCCATAAACTGCACCGTCTTAAGTTTTTTTTTTTTTTTAACTTTTTTGTTTGTCCAAGTTTAAAAAAAAAAAAAAATTAAATTTCAATTTCTTTATTTGCAGTTTTAAAACAATAGATATATATATAAATTTTACTGTTAAAGTCCTCTATGTGTTTTTTTTTTAAACTGATGCTGTATGTGGCTATAAAAGGTATATTTGTACATGATGACTTAAGACAGAATAAAATTTGTTATGCCATGCATACAGGCTTTTTGTCTTAGATATCCTTTGAGATAGAGCTTTCCAGACTGTGTGTAGGGACGCATTAGTGTGTCGGCTGCAGTGTGAGGATGTGTCTTGTGAACATAAAGTATTAAACAGTTTATGTATATGTTCATATCTCTTAAAAAGGGTTAGCTCAACATCAGGTTTGCTAGCAGACTGTATTACGATTCTGCAAAATTATGTTTGAACAAAGAAAGACACAAACATTAGGCTGCGCAATTTATTGCCTGGCATATTTCGCTGTATCTCGTCAGGTGCATACTACAGAAACAATTAATTAAAATGAAGCAAATAGCTGAATCCTAGAAACTGAAACACTGGTCGGCAAAATCCGTCATCAGCAATTGCGTGCCATATTCTAAATTCTGGACACATCGTTAACAAGGATGATGCATTTCGAATTATTTACACTTCAGCCAACCATAGATTACTCTGATATGCGGACGCGGAAGCTTCAGTGATCAGCCGGTTGAAACCAGAACTTTGTAGGAAGAAAGAAAAGGTCGTTACCTTATGGTTACCTCGGTGAAACAGAAAGTTCATGAATGTAGTCAAATTTGTGTTTCAGTTTCTAGGATTCAGCTATTTGCTTCATTTGCATAAATTGTTACTGAAGTATGCATCTGACAAGATACCGCCAAATATGCCAGGCAATAAATTGTGCAATCTATTGTTTGTGTCTTCTTTATTCAAATTCACAACGGGGAAACAATGCTTTGATTTTCTGAAAATTATGTTTGTCTATAATGTGTGTCACCAACACGAACACTTGAGAGAGCTCTGCTTATAGAGTTTGATGTTCAGTCTTTATTATAGATTATTAGCCCAGGAAATACTCTTCACAATATAATAGACTTTATGTTGACTTCTGTGAGATTCAGAATAAGTTTGGTAAGAGTGAAATCCGGGCAACATTTGACTTTTCCACTTTTTAAATGGTTATTTCTCTTGATTCTAAACTGCTATTTTCATGTGTAATGTAACTTTTGGGGGCCTTCGCGGTGTAGCGGCTTGATGCTTGCCTATGGATCAGAATGTCCTGGGTTCAGATCCTGATAGAACCAGACGTTTTTCAGATATGGTCTTGGCTCCCAGGTCGACCCAGCTTTAAATAGGTACCAAGTACAGTTCTAGTAAGTTAAGGTGGCCGGCACGATGTTGACTACATCACCCACCTATCAATTATAGGTCTCGCCCTGTATGCCCTCCATGCCTGATGCCGTGGAAAAGTCCTTTACTTTAGTGTAGCTTTTGGCAGTTCTAGTCTCTTTCTGTTTTACTCGTACCATCATATGTTATTACACACATACACACACACACTGCATATACAGATACCACACACGCATTTGTGCGCACACACATACACTCTTACACACTCAGTCTACAGTAGTGTACATATCATACTTTCTGATGGTAATGGAAACATAAGAATAAAAAGCACTAATTGAGACAGGTTTGTTCTGTAAATTTCATCTTTCCTATTTTTATCATGCCTATGCAAACAAGAATTGTTTGACATTCTATTCAGAATTACTTTCTTCTTTAAAATTCTGTTGTAGATGAGAGAACAAAAATCAAATTAGCCCCAGGTAATCAAAGATTTTCTTTTTTGTTTGTTATATTTTTTGTTTTTAGTTCTCACCATTTAGCTGTGAGTATTCAATTGACCAAGTTGAATTGTCTTGAGCTGAGTGAGGAGCTGACATCACCGCACTCAAAACATTCCCCTACAACAGGGCTATTCAACCGGCAGCCTGCGGGCTAGACTTGGCCCGCGGAGGCCTACCAAGTGGCCTGCAGATCATTGCCAGTGGTGTGGTCTTAATTATCATCTTTCAATACTGGGGCTTAGGCCGCTGACCTGTGTCAATGAACATTTTCAAAATGTTGGCCCCTGAGTAAACTTAGTTGAACAGCCCTTTCATACTTACTCCTTCCTCGTCTTCACCCATCATCAACTAGATTCAATTCTGTTGGTTTCGTTAGCAGTCTAATTGTGTGTCTGTCTTGCCTTTACCTTGATGAGTGTTGAGTGTCGGTCAAAACTCTTAACTGCTGCACCAGTCCTCTTCAGACCGTGATGGTCTGTTTATACCTCCACACTTACTCCTAATGGACCCTTACATTATCTAGCCTGCCATGCATCAGTTTACTATTGAGGGGGTGCAAATCAGCCAGACAGTCTGACTATTCATGTCCTTGTACACTTGTATAACCTAGAAAAAAAAATCCAAAATATGCTTTCTATGAGGAACCTGAATTGTGCTTGCCACTCTTCATGGAGCATACCTGTCACCAGCTGTTACCACTTTTAGTTTCAAACGAAGTACCATATGTGACTTGGTGTTATTCACATGGACTTATTACTGTCCTATTATGTTCGGTTTATTATACACAGAAAAGCAGACAGACAGTATTTTTGTTTTCTTTAAAAACAAATGCGTGTTGTTCCTTGTGGAAGTAGCGGGCCTGTAACTTTGGTTTTGTCAATACTGCAACACTTTGGTATCAACTAGTATTTTTTGGGACTCAACGAGTTAAAGTAATAGCTGAATGTGATATGTGCTGTGACAACTGTCAGTCCACTCGTAACGTGACACCAAGCCTAAGCTGGTTGCTGGGAGGTAAAGTTAGTTTGCGTATCCTTTACAGGACGTTGCAGAACGAATCTAAGCATTTTATGGTTGTTGCGGTTTTGCTAGGCGAATCTACGTTCACTAATTTGCCATTGCTGCTGAATGGTCCGCTTTTGATACCACTGTCAATACCAGCGCAAGGTGGTCTGCGGGTAAATTGCCTGCAGCTGAGATTGAACCCAGCACCCAGGGATTACGAAGCGTGTTTACAACGCCTAAGCCACAGACTCCGACAGGCTGCTGGGAGAAAGTGCAAAGATAGTAGGTACCGCCACACCACAGCTCCTAAGGATGTCATAATGCTAATACTAATTGACAAGGAGAAAGAGTGGTAATTCCCCAGAATATAAACCCTTCCATTGCAGAGACCTCTTCCCGCCCTGACGCTGTGAGGCATTCCAGAAGTAGAAAAAAGAAGAAGTAGTAGTAGTTTACCCTTCCGACAGAAAAAGTAATATAACTCCATTCCAGACACTAGAGAAAGCATTGGTGAAAATAATGTACAGGGAAAACATTTGATTATGGTAATTTCACTTTGCATTTGGGATGGCAATGGAGTGACTGCTAAAGTAGTAATTTATTATACAACTTTTGACACCAGGTGACAAAATGGTTGTTTATCCAGCAGGTGGTAAGTAGTGTTTGTTACATGTTTGTGTATGTAGCTGCAGTTAATTGCAGTAACAATGTAAATGTGATGGGGCCTGGTTATCATCATTATTATGTGCCTTGTCAGATAGTGCACACAATTCGACCCCCGCCGCTCACTTGCTAGTGTTTTTAATCCGTTCTGTTGATGATATTTCCGCATGCTTCCAAACATAAGTACTTGTTTGTTACAGGTTGTTGTCAGTTATCATCTCTTGGCAATGAGGAATAATAACCTTACAGAGTATGTGTTGGGTAGTTTTGAAGCAAAGGTCCATGATTTGAATACCTACTTGGCAACTGTGAGCGTGTGACTTTCTGAGGCCAAATAAACAGTGGAAATACCCGCTGTGGGAACCAGATCTTGATATTCCTGTTGACTTTTACAGTCCCACACAATTTTTTAATAATTCATTCTGTTCAAGCCATCTTTACTTTAAAAAAAACACACGAATTTTAGGACTAAATGAATCCTAGTAAAAACCATATTGGGTAAAATTAGTTTATATGTATGTATGTATGTATATGTATATATATATATATATATATATATATATATATATATATATATATATATATATATATATATATATATATATATATATGTATGTATGTATATATATATATATATATATATATATATATATATATATATATATATATATATATATATATATATATATATATATATATTATAAACAGTTAAAGTACCCTGAATTAATGTGAGAACTATACTGGATGTCAAATTCAAGAAAGTTATAACGTATGATGAAGCTGTGGAGATGTGGCTGATCATCGTGTGCCCTGTCAACTGGTGTAGGCGCTCATGCGTCACCACAGATCACTATCCCTTGTTGCCTGGAACAGCTCTCTTGATGATGTCTCTCCGTGCCATCGTTTCAGCCCATCCAGCATCATCTCTCTTGGTCTGCCTCTACTCCTTTTTCCACTGATCTTTCCAGTTGCCTTCTCCAACGTCTCTTCTCTCATTATGTGGCCAAAGAACTGTGTTTGTCTCTTTCTAATTGTTGTATTTACTTTTAATATAACAGCCAAAGTACATTGAATTATGTAACGATGGCACTGGACATAATTATTTAAGAAAGTCATAACTCATATGACATTGCCAGTATTCATATGATGAGTTGCTACATACCAAATAAGTTAATTAGATTTTTTTCAAGTGTGAGAATCAATCAATCATGGTTGAGATTCAGAAAAGAGAATCTCACCTGGAGTGCAGCTGTTCTCTATGTATTATTACTTTATTATTAGAGTTCACCGATTGTAAACTCATGCAGAAAGTTCTGGTTGTTGATCGACTTCTGGATCTTGCTCTAAAACACGAGTTTTGGTTGAAAAATGCATCACAGTCTAGCTGTAAACCACAACTCAGAGTGTCATCCGCTCTTTTAAAGGCGAGCGCCAAAATATAAGAATACGTAGCTCGAAAGTGTCATAAGTAGTCTCCAGATCTGCCATTACTTCGTCAGTAAAACTGTCTATAACCTGTGTTCACAGCTTATGGTTTGAAACACTAAATACAACTGCCAGTCTGCATAAGATAAAGGCTGAAATACTTGAGGTGAAGAACAAGCAATGATTATTTTATTACATTAAAAGTGGCACCATACACAGTCAAAGTAATGTAAAGTAAAGGGCTCTTTACGCGCCATCATGCGTATTGGGCATGTAGGGCTAGACCTATATTTTAAAAGCCTATTGGCACTTAGTGGGTGATGTAGTGAGCATCACACCCTCCGCCTTTACTTCCCAGGGCTTGCACCTGGTCCTCACTCAAGGCTAGTTCGACCTCAGAGTCAAGATGATTCTTGAAAAAAAAAAAGTCAGGACCCGAAAGCACGACATTTCAATCTGCAGACGAGCGTATTATAAACAGTGGTAGTGTACTGTATGGCGAGGGCTAACAAAGGAAGACCAGAAAACACAGAAAAGGAATAGAGGGGAAAGTTGAAAACATGGTGAGAGCTGTATGCAGTAGCGAAGGATAAACGACACGGCATGAGATGGCTTAGAACATGTGCTTCATGGGGAAAAAAAGGAGGGGGTGGAGGATTAAAGATAAAAGAAAAAGATATACACACACACACATATAGTACGTACATAATAAATAAATAAATGTAAATTTTTTTATACAAGAAAACAAAACATCCTCTGTAAATAAGCCCTAAGACATTTTCTAGTGCGAAAATTTTTATAGCAACCAGTAGTATATTCTAGAAAACCAGGTAGACAGTTCAAAGTTTTCGACAGGATTTCGATAGAATAAGTGAGCTTACAGGAACTTGACAATCAATTCAGAACTTTTAAGGTGTTATTCTCATGAATTTCCTTGCACGTCAGAAGAAACTTAATTATTCTTTTGACACATTCTTGTTACATTTTTGTGTGTGAGGCAGTACATAAATAAAAATGTAAGTAAAACCTGTTTATGTTTTCAAACCTAACACATCAGGTCTAAGAATGCCAATCACACTAGGACCTGGTAAGCAGTCATGTTTATACTGTCTGTCCTGCTTGTTGTGTTTAAATTGTGTCTCTATGGCAAAGTAAGAAGTCAAAAACTACAGTTTTGGAGTTTATGCTCTGTCCTTTAGTACTCTTCAACGTGAGACAAAGCCAGATGATAGTCACTGAAGTCAGTCTTTGCATATTTAACTCTTTCAGTCCTAGAAGGGTTTGACCGCTGGAGACGAACATACATGACACCCATTGGTTTATATTTTCACATAGGCCAATACACACTCTTAAAGGAAACTGCCGCCCTTTTTGTCAAAGTTCTTCAGTCTATGACTAAACATGAGATGTAAAAACATATATAAGTCGTTGAATGGCTTAAATAGATAATTTCGTTTCTTACCGGCCATGCACACTCTTGAAGGAGACCTCTCTTTGTCAAAGTTCTTCAAAGTCCCTGACTTTAACATGAGAAGTAAAAACATGTACAGTATATGGCGTTGACTGGCTTACTTAAATAATTTCGTTTCAATGGAACGTTGCTTGGGAAAGATGTAATCAGTTTTATAAACGTATCCACATCTGTCGTATCTAAGACTAAACTGTTCATATGTTCTTTTTGGATGACATGTTAAGTAAGAGAGACCAGTTTCCAGTCACTTTGCTATCAGTTTTACAAGTACTACGCGATAAGTGATAAAACAGTGCTGCCCTAGAACTGAAGGATGATATGAGTGTTGCAGAATATTCATATAAACTAATTCTCCAATTTTGACCTCTTCGCCTACCGAGTACCAAATGATGTATACAGATACGGTCTTCTTCTTTCTATTTATGCCCTTCTAACCCAAACGGAACATAAGCCCTCAACCAACTCACTCAAAGTCTCTATATCCTTTGCTGCGGCATGCAGCTTTCTCCATGCCCTCCCCATCTTTTTTAAACTTTTTTCTTGCTCCCTTTCCGCCTGTTTTGGAAATAATGTTATGCCTCTGTGCAAAGACATTCTAGTTATATTGTTCTCAGATTTTCTCAACATGTGTCCTATCCAAAATCAGCGTCTTTTCTTCACCTCTTGGTCCACTGGAACTTGTTTAGTTCTACACCAAAACTCTACATTAGTGATTATACAGTGCTCACCACTTTAGGCGATCTCGGATGTGACGAAACGTCTGTTGTGCAGAACACTTTGTTTATACCCGGTCGTTTTTCTTGCTTGGATATTCTTATCTGGATCAGAGAATTGTTTATAAGACAACTATTTCTTGGGTCCCCGGGGAGTTCTCCTTTTCAAGTCTGCAAGGTATATCTGATTCTTCAGCGCGTGAGCAATTTACTGAAATGCTGCTTTCTGTCGTTTGTTTCTTTAAATATACACCTTCTTTTAATCTTACCGGAAGTCGCCGTGGCAGAGCGGCTAGACGCACGCCGCGGATCGGAAGGTCGTGGGTTCGCTCCCTGGCGGAGCCGGACTTTTCTTCAAAAATGACCTTAGTTCCCAGGTCGACCCAGCCTTGGGTGTCGGCCGGCCTGATGCTGACCACATCCCCTATCTTGTGCCTTTGGTCTATAAAATATAGGCCATATACATCTAAAGGCGTGGAAAAGGGTCATTTACTTTACCCTTCTTACCAATTAATAACTTTCAACAGTTTAGCGCCTTTCTGCCATTCATCGTGACTTTGCTATCAGAGAAGAGCTGGCTACAGGTATTTTGGCAGAGAGCACTCTAAAAAAAAGTAATTGGATATGTTCTTTTGAGAAAGGTCTTTTTTTATTATGATTATCAGCACAAAGAAACATCTCATACAAAGCCTATTCATTGCCACTTTGTGCTAAGAGATAAAAAGAAAAAAAAGAAAATAAATGAGGTATAAGAGAACAGTCAAAAACCAATTCAAAATTACATACAAAGTCGGAAGATCAACTAGTCTGCCCACTTTGAGAGTATGTCCTACGACGCCTTAACATACAGCACATACCATAAAAGAGGAAAAGGACGCAGAGCACACGATAGACTAAGAAGAAATGGAACGATAACGTCAGAGAAACTCTATAAAAGCAAGAAAATTGTCTAGTCATTGTCAGAAACTTATACCTTCCCTCGACAACTCACAGTCAGCACAAAAGGAGGTAAAATACAAATAAGTGAATTCCTTTTTCCACTTTTGCTACTAGGGCCAGACCTATGGTTTTATAGACAATCGGCACAAAAATGGGTGATGTGGTCACATCACGATGTCCGGCCGCCTGCACTTTCCGGGACTGCAGATAAAGACCCAATAAGACTGGGTCGACCTGGGAGCCAAGTCAAAAATGAAAAAAATTACATACTCCTCCAGGTAGCGAACCTACGACATTCCGATCCACGGCGAACGTCTAGCTGCTCCGCCACGGGGACTGCCTTGAAAGATACAGACATACCATAAAAGATTATGCCAAAGGAACGCAGAGCACACGATAGACTAAGAAGAAATGGAACGATAAGTGAATTCACAGAGAAACTCTATGCCAAAGCAAGCATGAGTCTCAGAAAGCAACAAGAAGTATACCTTCCCTCGACAACTGAAGTCAGTACAAAAGATATCAAATAATTCGGAGCAAAGTGAAGTGCCTTTTCAACGCTTCAGCGCGTATAGGGCA
>CAJHNH020005913.1:197500-257500 GCA_905116865.2 Candidula unifasciata | reverse complement strand
TTGTACATTAATTATATTAATGGCAATATAATGTTGCTAATTTATGCCACTACAGATATTTGTGTGTGAATCTTCATAGAAATGACATTATGTATTTTTTTAAAATATTCCGTTGTCTGTTAGTGTTGTATGCTGATGAAGAAATTCTAGCCGCAAAGTTCACTTTATTATTCTTGATTAGGAAGCAGACTAGTTCTACTTATATTGCTGTGCAGTGATACAGAGAGTCGTGTTTTTAATTGTTGTTTTTTAAAACACATTAACGAAGACATTCATTGATGTGTGAAATTTCGTGTCATTTCTTTCAAACATGTCAGGTGGCAAAGGAACGGTTGATGTAGCAGGTAAGCAATAGTCCTAATCAGAGCCGTATTAAGGCATTGTGCAACATGTGCAGTAGCACAGGGCGGCACAATTTAAGTGCGGCAAAACTAGTAGTAATAAAAAATGCAGGTTTTTAAAAGATATTATTAATATATAATTATGAAATCTGCATTGGATTAGTGCCCTAGAATTAAAATAATTTGACAGGAGGGATGCTCAAGTGCAAAGAGTTGAAAAAGAAAAAAGGCGGGGGGGGGGGGGGTGGGGGTTGAGTGGCGTAGAGTAAATGACTTCACAGAGGCTTTATACATTTTTAACACAGCCTTGGTCTTTATGTTTGCACACAGTTAGTATACAATACATGATTACTGTTACACCCCGTGTGTGGGCGCGTGTAGAAATATTTAAGCATATATATAAATATATGTGTTTCTAAATAAAATTTTCATGTTCACTATTTCAGGCCCATCGGACAGATGTTGCTAGTTTCATGTGTAGACCAATCAATTTGACATTTGATAGGCCATATGGTCAACATCATGTCTACTGGTTTTACTTCCCATGATATCTTTTGTACCCCATTCTAGAATGGATCGACCTGGGAGCCCTGACGAATGTTAAATTCCATCGTGATGGGAGGATATGGTCAATATTACGTCTACTGCTTTTATTTCCCAGTATAACTTCTTGTACCCCATTCTAGAATAGATAAACCTGGAAGCCCGGGTAAATGTTAAATTTTATATTTATTGGGAGGATAAGGTCAACCACTCGCATGCTGCCTTTACTTATTTATATTTACACCCATTAATTTACCTTAGGGACCTAGGGTAGCCCAGTGGCTACATTATTTTCCGCTAAACCTAATGTGTTTGGTTCGAATCTGCATCGAGACGCTTTATTTCATACTTGACAGGGGCTTCGGGTCGATTGTATTTTAAACCATTCTGTCCATGTATATGTTGAACAGATGATAGGGAAGTGCATATACTTTTTTACTCCTGTATTGATTTGAACATACACGATCTGCTTTATTTGTTGGCACTGCTACTTGTTCAGTGTGGTGCATGTTCGTGTTATTTTACAACAATGAGCCCTGCATCATATAATCTTCAAGAATAGTCCCTAAGTTTTACTTTGCCAGAAGCCCTTTTCCTGACAATTCAGAACAATACATTTTCTGGTATGATATCTTAAATGCTATGTATTTAACACATTACTAAACTAAGAAACAGGAAATATCAATAGTTGTTTCACTGCATGGGAACATCTAACGAATAAGATATATTGTAGAAATACTATTTTTCTTGTGGATTTTCCAACATTGTGTTATTAATTTAATATTTTTGAACAAAGACGACACATAAAATATATTGTACAAATTATTATTATTATTATTTCCAAATAGTGGCTTAGGCGTTTTGAGTCCGACTCGTTATTCCACCGTACCGCGATCGAGACCCACTTCTGGCTGCATGGATTTTTATCGTGGTAATGGGCCGGCGTAATGTTGACAACATTACCCACCTGGTGCTGCTTGGTCTGCGAAATTTGGGTGCTCTGCCTAAAGGCGGGAAAAGGGTTCCTTACTGTTATTATTTCCGAATATATTTTGTTATCTTGTCTCATACATACTAAACAAAGTGAAGCGACCAAACAAACTTTTCAACTGAAATAGAAACATGCATCTCACCCATGTGTAACATTTCATCAGGGAATATACAAGTCCTTGAGTCTACACAAGAAACTACCATACAATAAGTAAAAAAGTAAACATTCCTCTTCACGCTTTTAGGCGCATTGGGCATATGGGAAGAGCAGCCATATTTTAAAAGACCAATCGGAACTAGGGGGGTAATGTGGTCAGCACAGTACTTACATCCTGATACGCACTTTATTCTGGGTCGACCTGCTACGCCCCATACCATGATAAAAATCCACGCAGCCAGCTGTGGGTTTCGATCGCGGTACGTTGGAATAACGAGTCGGACTCGCAACGCCTACACCGCCCTTCTGTGCAATGTATTGTGCAATGCATTGTTTTTTGTTTTTGTTCAAATTTCCTATTCAATTGTACTATATTGTGTTTCAGTGCAGCAGTTGTAACGTTCGGATATTTTAATTTAATTTAGCACTGTATACGCATTGATAATCTGAAATGCTTCCCCCCCCCCCCCCCCAACTCTCACATATTAAATGTACAGGTGACCAAATGATGATTAAAATAGGCCACCGTAAGTGTTTCTTTCATGTTGTCTTTAATATTCTTATCCTGTAATAATATTGTGTTATTCAGTATAAAGTAGCCTTAGTTAACCTGTGTATAGTTTATTAAAATGAACTCATACTTTGTTTTGAGGGATAGAATGGTTGGGACATCTGACGGATGTTGCTGATTGTCCGTGTTAATGGAGATATTATCACTAGAACACCGGTTCCCAGTCCATGGTTGGCGACCCCGAATGAGGTCACCAAGGATTTACAAGGTGAAAAGGGTGGGGTTGGTGACTGGACATTGGTGAGCTTTGAAAATTGTAAAAAGGGAAAACAAAAATCACGGCATCGCTTCCTGCACACAAAGTCTATTTTCAATGTGTTTTCATTTACCTCATCAAAAACATACTTTTAGTGTGTGGGATCACGCGTCACTATGCCTGTATAACATGACATCGTGTCTCGAAATCAGCTGAAAACAGTTGCCGTAGAGGATGATATCAATTACATTAAAGAGGAAGAAGAAGAAGAACAATACTTTAAATAAATCAAACACAACATCCAGAGTAATACAGTTAATAAGGTGTACACTCTAAATATAATAATGTAAGTTAGTTCAGATTTTCCACAGCATCGTTCGTGAAATACTGTTGAATCTTCTAAACTCAACTCTAGATTTCTCCTGTTGCTTTGAAAATCTGCTGAAAAGGGGCCCATAAAGTATCAGTGTAAAGGTACATTAGTTTAACTACAGGTTGCTTGCATATAAACAAATAATGCACCAGGTTTGGCATAATGTATTTTTCTTTCAGGGTATTGTTACCTATATTCTTCACACCTTATTCATCTATGTAGTGAATCGGATGTAGTCTTTTCAAAACAAGACTGCCCCCCCCCCCACCCCCCCCCCGTGTGGGTTCCAGGGCCCCATTGTGGGGGGAGGGGGAACCAAGAGAAGACTCACTGCCCCTCTAACAAGCATGTCGTAAGTGTCGACTAATTGGGAGCTTTCTTTGAAGTCGGAGTGCATCTGCCTGAGATACAAAGAGCCAGTAGGCTGCACACAAATGAGTCACATCTGTAAGATTTGTGTGCACGTAACACACAGATTCTGGAACTGGACTAGAGCTCAGAAATGGAAAAACACCACAACTTTCTGCCGGTTTGAGGCCGGTGAACGTGAAGAAGAAGAAACAAGACCTCAAAATAGGACATTCGTTTAGATGTGAACCATGCCGAGATTTGTTTGTCTTAGGTTTAGTGTATTCATTGATAAACTAGCAAGTTTTTGTGTGTGAACTTAAATGCCCACTTATGTTGGCTTCCGTGTGTGCACCTTTCATATATATATATATATATATATATATATATATATATATATATATATATATATATATATATATATATATATATATATATGTTTATTTATATATGAGGGCGCCCTGGATTCCACATGGGGATAATACAACAACGATGAAGATGATTCTAGGATGAATCCAAATTAGATCTCAGATAATTTAGTTTGAAACCACCGCCCAATTGACCGGATAACATAGGCTGTCAAACACATTGTCCAGTGTGATACAGCAGGTACTGACAAATTTCCAGTTAAAATGGACGTTAGGCAGGGGCACTGTTTTTAGCCGAGGCATATTTTTTGCCTCTGCCGGACGGTGGCCGATGCATTTTTGCTCCATTTGTAGACTGGATATAGTTTCAACGATAAACTGCATTTCTAATGTCGGACTGTTTGTGTTAGCACTTATGATGGCTACCGTATGCTTTAATGCGTGTGTATGCTAGATATACTGAGACAGCAGTCTGTCAATCTTTCCACAAGGGACTGTGATAAGCATTATGTGTGTGTTTTTCGTTGGCACAGGAGCGGAACAAAAAGGGGTGACCCATTTGCTATAAAGCTGAAACTAAGACTACCAGACCAGACTACCAGAATGGCAAACAGTGACATGTGTGCCATGTTTACACTCATGGATGTTATTCGAAAAGTTTGGCAGACTAAAATCTGATGATCTCATCTTGATGACAAACAAGATCTGATGGTTTGACTTAACACTTGACTGGAGAGAATGATGTACCTTGGTGTGACCAGAGGGTCTGGCCGGCACATTACACTCAGAGAAACGTATAGTCGGAAATATGGCTAAACTACGCCTGGTACCATTAGTATTAGAACTCTGCGCTGGCTGCTGAAGATGGGGACGGAGCGCATATGGGTATGCCCTGAGTGCTGTGATGTAAGTTCCGGACTTAACTCATGACTAAACAGTTACAGCGCTGGCGGCAGACCAATCCGGCAGGCCCAGATACTCCCCCTTCAGCCTCCTAGAAATGGAAAATCATGACACCTGTAACAGCCCTGTATAATCTGAAGTAATCTGCGGGTAAGAATGGGATACAAACAGCAGTACAGGCGTACGTTGATTGGTAGCTGAATTTCTGAAGGAAGTGCTACCACAAAGATAGTGACCAGTGTTGATAGTAATTGAGATATCTTGAGAGATGTTTAATTAGACAATAAAACGAAGGAATGCCATTACAGAAGTAAACTGTTGGTAAGGACAAAAGAAATGAGTGTCAGCGAAATGCTATAAGAAGTGTGGGGATATTTTTTAAATGGTCAAGATCGCCTAGAAAAAACACAATTTAGTGACTCGTCGAAATGTTTCATCTTCAGCCTAGCACAAACATAGGATAAAATAATATATCTCAATAGTCAGTCATTGGTTAAGCCTGCATTGAATGTAAACGTTACTGATCGTTCAAAGACATTTTCATTATATAAATATGTATGAATGTGTAAGGAAAAACGCAGTGATGATCAAGTATAACTGAAAAAAAAAAAAGAAGAAAAAAGCTAATATTTTTTTTTGTTTTATGCTTTCTTCTTTTACTTTACTTCAGGTAAAAGGATAGTTGAACTAGAAGGAGGTAATTATATTTCCAATTATTTCACTATCTCCTGTATGACTACATTTAATGTTGCATTTCTAAGATAGTACCAAAAGTAATCACATCGTTAATGCAGCTTTTCTGTCTCACTTTCGATTCATATTAACCTGTTCTTACATTTGTGCAAATTATTGTTCCATAGAAGTTGGGAATGAGAAGAGAATTGTTGATATAAATGATTCTTCTTTGCATTTACTGGCTGTAAACTCCAGCGGAAAGTGGTTATCGTAAACTTCGGGACTTTGGTCTTGTTCCAGAATTTTAGTTCTGCATGCACATTAGTTTTACATATTTGATTTATTTGTATGCAGAATGTTGGTCCTTACCTCTTAGATACACAACCTCTCACTTCGAAACAAACATCAGATGCAATAGTTCTGCAAAATTAAGAGACATCACTCTCCATCAAGCCCACCTTTCACACAGCAGTTGTACTTTATCTATAAAGCATGTCGTGTTCGCGTCTAGTAAGACAACTAGCTCTAACAAGTAGCTCAGAACTCCGTGACATAGCGGGTAAGAAGTGCCATTATAATCTCTCCCTCCAGCTGCCTTGCATGGTAGGTCTCTTTAGACAAAGGCTTTTATTGTAAAACCACAATAATTAAACCACAAAATCCGCTACAAGGTTATAATTTGTAACATTAAATAGTCGAAAGACCTTACACTAGGCCACCAGAGGAACGAATTTATTTTTCTCGACCCACTAGGAACCGGATTCACAACAGTTTAAGGATAGGAGAAAGACACAAGCACATTCAACAAATTAACGACTTTCGAAATTGTCTCTTACATTTTCTGTGTGAGACGGCATCTGTTTGAGGCCTCAAGATAAAAACATTGACCCTTTGATCCCATGCGCCAGATACTTGTGGATTACTGTACAGAAGCCTTGATAAACATTTACCTCCTGGAGGAATAAAGTCATTTAGTGATCTCTCTCTCTCTCTCTCTCTCTCTCTCTCTCTCTCTCTCTCTCTCTCTCTCTCTCTCGCTCTCGCCCCCTACTCCTCTTCTTCCTTATCTCTTTTTTTTAATGTGTACATGTACCTCCCTTTCACTCTCATCTTTTATGTGTGAGTGCTTGTGTACGGGTAATTATTAATAATTGTTGTCACAACTATTACTAGCATGTTTAAGTGATGTATGTATGTGTTTATATATATATATATATATATATATATATATATATATATATATATATATATATATAAATGCACGAAAATAGTATTTTTGTTTATAAATGTATGCTGGAACATAAGGCTATTGGTATATGAAAGAAAAATGTTAACTTTTGTACATCATTAACACACACGTGTGAGCATGCAGAAAGTCAGTAGTCCAGAACACAAGTTTAAGGTGTCTCCTTGGTGCCAAAGAACTGCATGGTTGTGGGTTGCACAATCATTAACGAAGGAAGTCTAATCGTACGGGGGTGACACCTTGCTGATGGGCGTTACGTCAATGGCCCCTTCCCCAGCACAAGGGAACCACTGGGGTGACAGTTAATAAACCCTCACTATTGTTCTTATTAAACATGGTAGACTCATTTGATGAACTTGATCCTCGCCGAAGATACAGAGTTTGTGCGTGTGCTGAGATCAGATGCAGCAGGATCTACAAGGTACACAAGGAGGAGACGACAGTGTGGTAGAACACGACACAAAAGATGTGCTTGTGCACACAAAAAACAATCTAAATCACAAAAAACAATATAAATCAGAACGCCTTAGCAAGGGCAATCTCCGCATCCTATGCTGGAACTACAGGAGCGTTCGACGGAGAGGCCCAGTCTTGGAGGAACTGATATATGATGCTGATGTAATAACATTTCAGGAGACCCGGCTGAATACGTACGAAGCTCTGAATGTCTCAGGCTTCCAAACGTACTACAACAGCAAACACCTAGGCCAAACAATCCTGGTCAGGCGCGGAAAAACATCCTCAATTGTAGACACAAGCGAAATTCAGTGCAGGCTGTGAATTTAGACGGAAGTAAACTTTTCACGCTATGAATGTAATGATAAAGTTGACAAAGAAAAGTGGACAATTTTAAGTGACATGTGTGAGCAGATAGCTACCGAAATCATCATGTATGGTGACTTCAACGCCAAAGGTCGTCTATGGGGCATCCGACAGTCAATACACAGGGGGAGGCTTGGGAGGAGGCACTAACAGACACGGATTTCATCTGCTTGAATGGTGACAGACCCACCTCAATTCCCGACAGAGAAGGTGATACTGACAGTGCCCTTCTGTTCCCGTTTTTTCTACGCTTCATCTTGTCTTGCGGCAGTGTACTTATTACATGTTATTCTTCGTTCGAAAAGATTTCCTGTTCTTAGAAGAAAATTGTCTTAATCGAATTGCTTACCGTTGTCAGAATTGTAGCAATGTCTCGTTAGATCCATTGCTGTGTATTCGTTCGACTGTGTTAACGTTGTTTACAGTCGGGGGGCAAACAAAGTGATGTGTAAGTCAGGCCGAGTTGTACCCAAGGATTCATAATTCTGTGAAGTCAAAACTCGAGTCGCCTCATCCATGAGATAGGCTGAATGTATGTTTGAAACGAGGACTTAGCTTCTAGACAAACGAGAGCCAACATTCAGAGCAACTCTGTCTCAGAGTACAAGATGATTTTTAGGAAAATAATCCTGAAATAAACTTACATGACAGAACTGATATAAGACCGGCTGAAAGGGGTTTCTGGGACATCTTCACGCGTGATCCTCATCGGCATGGTGGCATTTTGTGTCACCGGGAGTTCATCGCTACTGATGTCCTAAAGGGGTAAAAATTCAGTCAGTCAGCTTCTTGTGGTAACTCCCTTCCAGGAAAACAAAGAGCTGAATAGACCCTTTCTACGCCTTCAGTCATTTAGGGCTAGGCCCATATTTTATAGACCAGTGGTTGATGTGGTAAACATCACACCGACCGCCTTTACTTTCTAAGACTTAACCTGGTGTGCGTTTAAGGCTGGGTCGACATGGGAACCAATGTCATTTAAAAAAAAACTAAAAAGGTTCACAAAAGTGTTTAAGTGAAATTTATTCACAGGCCTATGCTATATTGTCGGCCCTGTGGCTAAGTCGATGCGAACGCTTTGTAATGTAGTGGTGCCAGGTTCGATCCCAGCTGTGGGCCATGCGCCTTGCGTTGGTTTCGACACTGGTATCAGGGGGCCGATCGTCCAGAAGCAATGGCAAACAACTAGACGTAAATTTGCCTAGAGAAACCACACAACAGCCAGGAGCTGTTATGGTTGGTTTTGCAACGTCCTGTAAAGGATACTCAACTAAAGTAACCTATACTATATATAAAAGGCGAGAATTTTAAATCCATGCCATTTATTTCAAATCTGTATGCAATAGCTGCGAAACCCAAGCCAGGACAAAAGAAAGGTAACAACTGTTTTCTCTGTGACTTGTATCACTAATTCATATCGCTTATATCCCTAAGTGAGTAGTACCAGTCACCCGATGTGGGGGTAAGGGGGGTAGGGGGGGGGGGGCGAAGAAGAGACCCAGTGCTCCTAACAAGCATGTTGTAAAACAAATTATTTATGGGTGTTTCCATTGAAGTCGAAGCGCATCTGCCTCAGATGTGAGGAAATATCAGTCCGCACATAAGAAATCCAGATTTGTCAAATGGATGTACGCACAAAACTCAAGTTCTTGAATAGAACCTGATAAACCGATTAAACAGCTCGAAAACCTATGACACAGCACTTGAAAACTATTTAAAGGGGCACTTTTGTTATATATCTTTCCCGTGGCAATATGTTTAAAGTTTAAGATCCCTTTCCACGCCTGTTAGCGCATCGGGCATATGAGAAAAGCACTCATATTATTACATACCAATCAGTATTATGTGGGTAATGTGGTGAGCATTATGTCGGGCGTCTTTACTTCCTCAGGACAGACATGCTGGTACCCATTTAAGGCTGGGTCGACCTGCGACGCCCCATACCTTGATAAAAATCCACGCAGTCAGCAGTGGGTTACAATCGCGGTACGTAGGAAACACGAGTCGGACACGCCACGTGACTGTGGCTCGAAAGGATATTTTGCGGCCGCCATCTTGCCGACCGTTAGTCGGAGGATAGCCCATTTGTTTTATTCTCTACCATGATATTCTTCATATTTTGTTTTCATAAGCTGCATTCCTTAAGCCTTTTTTTTATCCCTCACTGTCTGACGTTAGTACCCATACAAACTAAATAACAACACATATCTATTCAAGTATATATTTTTCTTCTGTTGATGTTACCGTGTTTCGCAGCATATTTTTCTATTTCTAGTAAAAGTATTCATCGAAACAGAGGTCCACCCCCCCTCTCCCCCTTAAAAAAAAAAAAATAATCATTTACCATTTCTTGCATTAGATTTAAGTATCTGGTCAATCGTTCTTAAAATAGAAAAAATAGTAATAGTAATTTAATATGGCTCAGAATGCAAATATATTCATTTTTTTTAAAATAAAAAATCTCATTACTTGACTTTAACAGATTTCGTTTTTATAGTAGACATTCTGTTTCGTTTCTTGATTACCTATTTATTAACATTTATTGAGGTATTCAAATAAAATATTTATAAATCTGAACAAACCAGGTGGGAAAAGAATGGTTGAACTAGGAATAGGTAAGTGTCATTTGTCATTTTCCCGCAGTCGTGTAAATTGTGTATATGTGTTGCACTGCATTGTATTTATAAACTGTGTATCCCGCATCACCTCTCAAGTTTTCACTGTGTGGATTCAAGGGCCTTTTTATGGAGAAAACAACCTACTGTCTTTCCAACAAGCATATCGTATGAGTCGACTAATTAAGGGGCATCCTTTGAAGTCGGAGTGCATCTGCCTGAAAGACAGGGAACCAACAGTCTGCATACAAATACGCGAGACCTGTAAAATGGAGTGCAGTAAAACTCATGTTTCGGAGCAAGCCAAATGTCCGGAAGTGGACAAACAAGCAGAACTTTTCGCCGGAGTTTACAGCCGGCGAACGCAAAGGAGATAAGGAAGAAGATTTCCCCAATTTTCAATTTTCCCCTTTATAAAAGTTCGCCTGAAAAAAGCCCCTGAGAGAGCAAAGTTAAACATGAAGCAACAATTCTCCTAAATCTCACTATACTTAATATAATAAACGAATAGGAAAAACAAAGTGCATGGCGTCACCAAAACGTGCTCCATAGTCAATCGTGAAATAATATGCTGTAAATGACTTTTGACGCTGGACTATTTCTTTGCACTCAAAAGAGGATAGTGTTATCAATGGAAAAAAAGAATGTTTTTGTTTGAACTGGTCAAGAAATAACAACAGAGACATTGCAAAAAGTATTTGACAATATGGATAGACGTGTACTTGAAGCCCAAGGTGGACATTTCCAGCACCTGTTTTAATGAATATTTCATTGGTACTTTCCATCTTTCCCCAAAACAATGTTAGACCAAAACAATAACTGTTGTAACTAATTTAATGACTTTTAAAAAAAAAACATTATTTTGATAACGTCATGTACTTCTTTTCTCCCAAGGTTGCAGTGCGTACAGTTTGTAGTGAGACTTTAAAAACATACTGTAGATTCGAGTTTACATTGAAGACATCTCTTCGTGGGATGCAATTCTTTGTTTATTCGAAGCCTCACCCTCGCGTGCCGGGGCCCTGAATATAGCATGCCCATAAATATCGCCTAGCCATAGATATGACCTAAACGGCCGAAAGAGGTTTCTGGGACCTCTCCACGAGTGATCCTCATCCGCATGGTGGCACTTTGTGTCACTGATTGTTTGTCGCTTGTGTGATGTCCTGGTGGGATACAACTACCTACCTACCTGTAGATTTGACAATGGCTGTAGGTTATCAGCATCTCATCTTTCAGGCATTGATTAGTAAAATGTGTCTGTGAAATTGAAGGATTACGAACAGAGAAGTGCACTGGTAATTCAGCCGGAGACATAGTGGCCTAGTTTGGGTTCCAATCCACATCGATTCACATTTAGAAATCTGACCTTGGCTGCCAGGTCGAGCCAGCCTAATATTGTTACGATGTAGAGTCATGGGAAGTAAAGGCGGCTGGCGTGGTTATAACCACATTACCCACTGAGTTCCATTTGTTTAAAAACAAAATATGCGTAGCATCATACACCCGATGCACCAGTGGCGGGGACAAGAGTCTATTACTTGTTTCACTCATTATATTCAGCAAGATATTCAGCAGAATGATAACATATTTTTTTAAAAAATACTGGATGTCTTCTTCTTCTTAGCGTTCACCAGCTGTAAACTCTGGCAGAAAGTTCTGTTTGTTCAT
Organism: Candidula unifasciata; assembly: GCA_905116865.2. Taxonomy (NCBI): domain Eukaryota; kingdom Metazoa; phylum Mollusca; class Gastropoda; order Stylommatophora; family Geomitridae; genus Candidula; species Candidula unifasciata. Next base: position 245,681 of record CAJHNH020005913.1, on the reverse strand, counting down.
CTAAATCTGGACTGCAGTCCTGTTCCAGAACCTGGGTGTTGCGTGTGTATCCGTTTTACAGATCTGACTCATTTGTATGCAGACTGCTGGTTCCTTGCCTCTTAGCAGATGCACTCCGACTTTGAAGGAAGCTCCCAATTAGTCGACTCTTATGACATGATTTTAGGTAGGCAGTGGGTCATTATTGTTTTCCCTATAACAGGACCCCGGAACCAACACGAGGAATAAAACTGGAAGTAAGTAAAGAACGCTTTTCCACGCCTTCAGATGCATTAGGCATATATGTAAAGCCAGCTGTATGTCCTTTACACGAGGCTGCAGAACCAGCCCCAGCCTTGTTGTTGTTGTTCCTGTGGCAGTTTTTCTAGGCGAATTGAGGTTCAGCAGTCTGCCTTGCCAACTCAACAGTCGGACTTTGGTATCAAAGTTGAGACCAAAGCAAGACGGTCTACTGCCAAATCACCTGCAGCTGAGATCGAACTCGACACTAACGTATCATGAAGAGCGCTCGAAAAGCCTAAGCCACAGTCGCCGACAGGGTATATAGTGCTAAACCTATACTGTATAGACCGATCAGCAGTCGCAGGGTGATGAGGGTCATCAACGCGCAATCTGACTTTATTTCCAAGTACCTCACCTAGTACCCATTCAAAGCTGAGTCGATCTAGCAGCCTAAGTCATTTTTAGTTGTTTCTGTTTGGAATCGAATCCGCGACCTTTTGACCAGCAGTCGAGCATCTAGCCGTTACATCACTGCGACTTTCCTTGTTTTTATTGGAAATAACAGGGAGAAAATGGGTGGGGGGGGGGGGGGGGGGGGGGGTCTGAATTTGCCGATATCTGTGAAAGCGACATGTTCTTTCAGGTGTCTTCAAATATGTGACTCTATATCCAACAGCGACTGGATGTCGTCGTCGGTAGCTTAAGCCTTGCGATCGCAGTTCGTAATAATGACACACACATGTAGATTTCAGCTGCAGACCACTTTGTGTTGATTTCGACAAGAGTATTAAGTGCTGACCGTTCAGTTAGCAGTGCAGTTTACTGAACGTAAAATTTGCCTAGCACAACAACAAAAAGCCCACAAATGCTATTGTTGGTTTGCAACGACCTATTGTTAGCACTTTCCGTCTTTGTAGATGACAGGGTTGTATTGTTTGTATGTGAAAGAATGAGACTCGCATTTCTCATGTAGCAGGTCCTTTGCAGAACGTCGCTCTCATCACAGTCTGCCTGTAAGAAACTCGGTCTCTTGCCAGTTCTCCCGCCTCATGGACTTTCACACTCAAGGAGTCACTTATGTCCTGTGCCCATCTTCGTGTCGGTCGGCCCCTGCCCTTCCTTCCTGGTACAGTGCCTTCTGCTATAATTTTTTTCCAATCTGTCGTGGCGCTTGATATGACCAAAATATTTCAGCTTCTCTAGAAAGGATGCTGTTTATTAGCCAATCCTCCTTGATGCAGCCCATAAAAATAACGATTTCGACTAACCAGTCCCGTCCACGTTAAGAGAAGTCTTCCACAGTTATAGCATGGGATTTCAGAACCGCTGTAGCCATCATTCGATTTTAGTGTGTTTCGTCTTGGATGCTCAGTGATCATCATTTCTGCAATCATTTCTTCCTTTATTCTCATTCCCTTCCTGATTTGTCCACTCCCAGCAACACGATCCATGACATTTGGTTCCCAAGAATCGACCTCAATACCTATATCATTCATATCCCGCTTGCATAAATCTGTGTATCATTATGTAAAGTTCATCGACCGAATAAAAAAAAAAACAAGGCTTCACAATTAAACCAGGCTGATCTCTCATAAACTAACAGAATGTTGTTAAGGGAAAAATTACTGTTATGTGCAGCACTTGTATGTATATAAGAGGCTAAAGTCGAAGGATCGACTTCATTTCATCGGGTTTTATCCCATTTGGCTCAGTTTCTAGCACTAACTCTGTAGCTCAGGCGACGATCCTGAGGGACCTCCGTATAAATTGCACTTGTGAGCTGAAGGGCGAAGCCGTAGAGCGAACCCACGACCTTTTTAAGCGCGAGGCAAACGACTACACCACGGAGACCCTTACAGGGTTTTAAAAGCATATCCCGCATACATTGAAGAAGTATGTTCATGTATGTATACACCGCTTTGTAACTGTTTTGAATCTATTACATCAGGAGACACAATGGCTTTTGCCGATGAAAGTAAGTGGTATATGTTCTGCTTCTCCTTGTGCTTTTCTGTCCTGTCCAGTGTATGATGAAACTATTTTCTTATTCACATTTCTAATGCGTCTACAGTGCATTTCAAAAGTGGTGCTCTCACACGTTAACAAATATCTGGAAAACTCCCGCAAGAATTAACACGATATGTGACCTTAGATACCGCATGTATTTTTTTATTTTTTTTTTATTTCTAAATTTACGATTGCTGCTATTTTCTTAAAGCGGTGAATGTCCTTGGTATTTGTTCGACTAAAATATGTTAACCACTAATAAACAGAATCTAGATTAATTCACACACTCATCGAGGTTGTTTTCACCGAACTGTTACTGGGTTACAATTTTAACAGTTGGGCACAACTTATGGAAAGTATTATTGATTCGAATACCCGATGCGCCAATACAGCAGTATGTTGTGGGACTGTATGGGAAAAAAAAATAATCAGCAATCATCTCATTAATATCTACGAAAGCCTGTACACACGTAGTAAATGCTGCATAAGATCGAAGGCAGGATTGTCAAGAACTTTTATAGTGAACTCTGGTGTGCGTCAGGGCTGTGTATTTTGCCGCTTCTTTTTATAACATACATGGATACCACATGTAACGAAACGAACTTCAATCACGAAGAAGATATTACAGAATTACTATTCGCAGACGACCAAGGTACTCATAGCAAAATGCAGGGAATACATACAGAACAACCTTAATCAAATGAGTAACAAAGGGGACGAATAAAATATGAAAATAAACACAACGAAGACAGAGACAATAGTGATAGGAAAACAGAAAGACAATTTAGAAATAAAATTAAAAAACAACACCTTAAGGCAAACAGAGGAATTTAAGTATTTGGGAGAAATTTTCACATCCGAAGGAAAACTGACAGAGAAATTCGCTCGAGATGTGCCAAAGCAACTATCTCCCCTGTTGACATAAGCAGATACCTCGGAATACTAAAGTGAATCAGAACTATTTTTTTGCCAACGCTATGCTATCAGTGCCAGACGTGGACACTTACATCCTCCAATGAACGTAAAATTGTGACAACGGAGATGAAATGCCTCACAAGAGCTGCAGGTGTTTCAAGAAAAGACAGAATACGAAATCAGACGAATGCTTGGAATAAAGCCAGTCTTACAGATCATTAAAGAAAAAACAAATGAACCAAAAGTTTGGTACACCTAACAAGGGTGAGAGCCCTGGTACTATCTGCCACAGTGAGCCACACTAAAACGTTACAACCGGTATAAAGCGAGTGGAAGACTTTGGACAAGATGAAATGATGGCATTAAGAACAGCCCTACAGAAATGAACATCAGTCTTAATAGTGCTCTTGACAGAGCTTGTCAACGAATGTGATATCTTTCCCCGACACTTCTCTGAGGTACAAATGGAAGAGAAGAAGAAGATGCGCCAATGATGCCAGTGTGTGTGTGTGTGTGTATAGAGAGAGAATCTTGGGAACCTCGCAGACGTGGTGACTAGACACTTACCTGCCTGCCCGAAGATCTTTGGTTTGGGTCCGCATCAATTCATATTTTCTTCTTCTTCAGAGCTTGTCAACGAATGTGATAAATTTTGACACTTCTCTGAGGTACAAGGTGGAAGAGAAGAAGAAGATGCGCCCCCCAATGACGCGAGTGTGTGTGTGTGTATGAGAGAGAATCTTGGGAACCAGGTCTAGACCCTCCTAAAACAGGTACCCAGTGAAGTCCTGTGAAATAAAGGCAGCTGACCTGATATTGACCACATCACGGATCCTGTGCCGAGTGGTTTATAAACACATAAGTCTTGCCCCATGTGCTTGATACGCCATTCTTGTATAAAGAGTCCCTTACCCTTTTTTGCTTACTGTACATCTGATACCTGAACGTTGCTGCATATTAGTATACCAATCAATAATCAACTTAACAGAGGCTGTCCCTTGACAGGAAACATTCTATGTTATGGAATAAAAGGGCAGGGATACAATCCATGTGCTTAATGTCATATCTTCCCGACATTTCTCAGACTTTTTGAAAAAGCATCCAGTGCCCATTTCAGAAGACCGGCGCTAGACTAGAGCCACATTTATTTAAACAAAGCCCATAGCAAAAACTGAATCACTATCTCTATAAATAAATAATTACTACTTTTTACAACAATCGCATATGAGGCATATGATGTTAAAATCATATTTGTCATTGAGAAGTCGGCACTCAGGGGGTATGCGGTCGAATTTACGACAGCCATGGAATCACCTGGTACCCACTATGGGCTGGGTCGACCTAGAATTTAGAAAAAAAAATGTATTAGTAAGCACACTAATTACACTGCCACCATAAGTTCTTGATGATGTATCCACTACCACATACATGGCACATATATATTTTCTTCTTCTTCATCTTCTTCTTCTTCTTCTTCTTCTCATCCTCCCTTTCTTCTTTTTCTTTTTTTTTCTTCTTCTTATTTTTCTTCTTCTTCTTCTTCTTCTTCTTCTTCTTCTTCTTCTTCTTCTTCTTCTTCTTCTTCTTCTTCTTCTTCTTCTTCTTCTTCTTCTTCTTCTTCTTCTTCTTCTTCTTCTTCTTCTTCTTCTTCTTCTTCTTCTTCTTCTTCTTCTTCTTCTTCTTCTTCTTCTTCTTCTTCTTCTTCTTCTTCTTCTTCTTCTCCTCCTCCTCCTCCTCCTCTTCCTCCGCCTCCGCCTCCTCCTCCCCCTCTTCTTCTTCCTCCTCCTTTCTTTCGCCCTGAAAATAGTGGTTGGCACACTGTGTTGCGTTGTACAGCTAGGCGTTTATGTCTGCGCCCTTAAGCCCAACACATCCGATTTCCGCCATTCATAATTAGTCCTCTTTTACGACATGCTTGTAAGGGGGCAGCGGATGTCCTAATTTTCGGGTAATGGGGCACCACGCCTTCCTTGGGAATGTCTGCATTACATACCAGATGAGACGCATCAAAATGTGCCTGGTAGTATAATGTGTACAATATACTTGTCTAGTTTATCTATTTGGTAGACCAGTGTTTCCCAAACTGTTTAGACCACCGCTGACTGATTTTTTTTCTTCTTCAATACTCTTAACTGCACCTGAGAATCCTACCGCCCCCTCCCTCCCCCAGAGTTAAACGAGGCAGCTGCTGCTCCGCCCACCGCGACACTTTCATACAGTTCCTCGTGTTGTAGCGCCCCCCAACCATATAATTATTTTCGTTGCAACTTTATAACTTCAGTGAATATATGTTTTATGGTGGTTTTAGACGACCCCTGTGAAAGAGTCGTTTAACTTACAAAAGGGTCGTTACACATAGGTTGATAACCGCTGCCCTAGACTGTCCCAGCCCACTTTGGGAAACACTGTGTTACACAAACAAAGAACATCTTTTTGTATTAGCAAAATATTTATTGTGTTCTGCAATTTGCCATATCAGATGAGGAGAAACTGTATACATTTGCTAGCAGTAAGTATGGATGTTTTCTGTTCTGTTTCCAGTCTTCTGTAAGGAAATGTCAAATTTGAGATATCCTGAATGTTTTACTGGTCATGTGTAGTGGTAATTCTTACTGTCTTTCTATTAATTTTACCTTTCAATCTTCTTTGTATCTATTTTCCCCCTCCCAATATCTTGCTAATTTGTGTTATCTGTCTACTGACTATTGTCTCTGACCTTTTCTCTGTCAGTCTCACTGCACTCTCAGCTTTCTGACTTCCACATTTTTCGATTTTTTGTCTCTCTTCCCCCTCTCTCTCTCTCTCTTTTCTCTCTCTCTCTCTCCCTCCACAGTCTCTTTTTTTCTGTCTCTCTCTCTCTCTGTCACTCTCTCTCTCTCTCTCTCGGCGCTCTCTCTCTCTCTCTCTCTCTCTCTATCTCTCTCTCTCTCTCTCTCTCTCTCTCTCTCTCTCTCTCTCTCTCTCTCAGTGGTTCTCTTTCTCCCTCTTTCGTATTATATTTCACTTTTTCCATTGTCTCGTCTGTCCTTTTTCTTCATTATCCACTGTTTTTCGTCTTTCTTTATTTCTTTACTCGCACATCGTGTCTCTCTTTTTTCTCTCAGTCTCACACTTCTCGCAGTTTCTCTCCGCCCACTTCTCTTTAATTCTTTTTCCATTTGTTGTCTTCTCCTTCTCTACTTCATTCTCTCTTCGATTTCCCCTTTCCTTCTTATAATCAGTTTACTCTTTCCATTCTCCTCGACCTCACAAAATTGGGTTTTCATTTTATGTCCTTTCTCTGTCTAATTTATTTCTTTGTCTTTAGTCATACACGCTCTTCTATTGTCTATTTCTCCACCTACTATATCACCCCGTCCCCTCCCCCTTTTCCGACTCTCAGTCCTTTCTCTCAATAGTCACCTTAATTAACTACTACTTTCGTGGGTTATGCGTTCAGCATTAAATGTATTGTAAGGTAGTTTGAAGATCTTAAAGGAATTTGAACATCTTTTTCGAATGGAGCTCAATTAGTAATGGAAGGCAAAGTTCTTGGAAGAAGAGGCAGGTGTCAACCTGCACCAACGCGGATGCAGAATATTAAATATAACTTGGGAATGATCAAATCACGAAAGAAATTAACTTCCTGCGAAATGAGACCGTTATTAAAACTAGAGGAGATGGTGTAAGAAACGAAGAATTGCAAGACCTATTAGAACAACACATATAATTTAATTTATTGAAAAGTCACGACTGAAATTGTTTTGCAGTTTAATGAGACGGAAGACACCCAGTGACGCCAGAAAAAAGAGCGCAACATGGAAGTAGAACCACGGAGAAGAAGGGGAAGAAGTTGATGGACTGAAGTTGTCGCTCATACTTTGAGACTTCGCAACACCACACTATACCGGGGCAACCGAGTGTGTCCTAGCTCGGTTTCGACGCCCAGGGGCACAAAGCAGAAAATTGACAAAAGAAATAAAAAAAAATATGTGTGTGTGTGTGTATATATATATATATACACACACTAGAGAGGGAAATTGGAAATGAATTGTTTTAGGCATTTTCTTCCCGTATCTTCTACCTAATTGTTTTCTTAGTTATATCAGTCAGTAACATTTTTCTCTAGAAACTTGCATCCGTGCTGTTAACTTCCTATATAAACGCCCTGTGTCATGTGTGACCGTTAAACTAGATCTGTTGTGGATTAAAGATTATCTGGACTTCAGCCAAGAGCCAGTGTACATTTAATTAACCCGCATATGGTCGCGCGTCGGATCGGAAGATCGTGGGTTCGCTTCCTGGCGGCCGGACCTTTTTTTCAAATATGACATTGAGTCCCAGGCGACCCAAACTTGAGTGGGTACCAGGCGCAGTCCCGAGAAGTAGAGGCGGCCGGCGTAATGCTGACCACATCACCCATCTCATGCCGATTGGTCTATAAAATATCGATCTAGCCCTATATGCCCTATACGCCTAAAGACGTGGAAAATGGTCCTTTACTTTATCTTTATAGAACTGTAGGTTATACAAGAAATGTTATACGGGCCTGCGTACCCATATCCTAACTACTTGAAAGTAAAGTTCTTTCGTTATGGGGGTGCTAATTATAAACCTGTTGGCTGTTAAACCTAGCCCCTTGAACATTTCCTGTTGTCCACCATTCAGTTTCTTATACTGTATATACCCAGAACATCTCAAACTATGGAAACCTACCCTTGACTCGCGCCACTTTCGCGTGTATTACACATCTTTTACAGTTTCGGAGAACAGTTGGGTGATTTGCCTTCAACGAGCTAAAATTACCATATCATCGTTCCTGTTCCTATACAAACACAGAGGCGCCGATACAGAGAAAAAAAGTTTTGAGGGACGCCTTATATTTTTTCGAAGCAAAATTTGAAAAAAAGTTGGGTAACACTCCTAGTTGGGAACATAATAATAATAATAGCGTGCTAAATGGTAAATTTCATGTGAAGTTTAAAAAGAAATACTTTTAAAGACAATTGATGAGCATGGTTAAAGTGGACAGCTCAACGTCTGCCCCTTTTCACAAAATCAAAATAAAGAATTACTGGAGTGGGGCTGATCCATCTCCCTAAACATTTTAGATGGGGTGGCAAATTGACTCAGCCTCTAGGTTCTACCACCCCTGTTCCCAGATAATTTAGACGCCATTCTATGAGGCAACAGTTGATAAATGCACTTTTTTTAATTGGATATGATTGACCTCCACAGCCAGAGATGCAAGTGGAAAGTTCAAGGTCGATATGGGAGAAAGTAAGTCATTAGTTTTTGTATTAGTTCTCGTAAACGCCATTGTATGAGGGGGAGGAGAGGATAGATAGATAGATAGATAGATAGATAGACAGATAGATAGATAGATAGATAGATAGATAGATAGATAGATAGATAGATAGATAGATAGATAGATAGATAGATAGATAGATAGATAGATAGATAGATAGATAGATAGATAGATAGATAGATAGATAGATAGATAGATAGATAGATAGATAGATAGATAGATAGATAGATAGATAGATAGATAGATAGATAGATAGATAGATAGATAGATAGATAGATAGATAGATAGATAGATAGATAGATAGATAGATAGATAGATAGCTAGATAGATAGATAGATAGATAGATAGATAGATAGATAGATAGATAGATAGATAGATAGAATAGATAGATAGATAGATAGATAGATAGAAGATAGATAGATAGATAGATAGATAGCTAGATAGATAGATAGATAGATAGATAGATAGATAGATAGATAGATAGATAGATAGATAGATAGATAGATAGATAGAGAGATAGATAGATAGATAGATAGATAGATAGATAGATAGATAGATAGATAGATAGATAGATAGATAGATAGATAGAGCGAGGGGGGGGGGAGAGTTCTTTAAAGACCAACAAAAAAGAGCAAGTTTGTGAAAGGACGGACACATCGAAAGATGACTGAAAGTCTCTATGTGCAAATGCTATGTGAAGGACCCTTGTCAAATCTTTGGAGCACAAGGCAAATAATTATAGACCAATATGCTCTAGATGGGTGAAGGAAAAACAGAATGGCCACCTTCAGTTCCTCAACTTCCCAGAAAAAGAAAGAAAAAAAACACACTTGGTCTAGTGTCTCAACCCGAACAAACATAAAATTGGTAGCGGGAAATGTTTGGCAAAATAAATGTGGGCTATATAAAAATTTTATCTATTGAACGTCAGTAAAACTGTAAACACTGTCAACCATCCCTGTATGGGCTGCTTAAGCCCCATTGTTGAGGTAGCTCAAGTCCCATTGTTGGAGAAAAAAAAGCATGTCGTAAAAGATGACTAATTATGGGTGCGTCCTTCGAAATCGGAGTGCATCTGCTTGAAAGGCAATGTGTCATCAGTCTGGAAATTGAAAAAAAAATAAAATAAAAAGGAATATCAACACAACGAACGTGCAAGCAAAACTTTAGATTTGGAACAAGATCAAATTCTAGACGTGGAGGAACAACCAGAACTTTCAGCTAGAATTTACATCCAGTGAACGCTGAGAAGAAGAGACAAGATGGTCAAACAGTTACCTAGGGCAGCTCAAGGCGTGGAAACAAGAACTTCACTATGCCACATTCGTAGGTTTTGACTATCCTCTACCACTATAAAGTTATAAAGGTAATTGCGGAGACAAAACCATGAAGTCAGCTTTTCTATTCACACATATTTAAGAAACCATTTGATCAATTACCAGTTTATATATTCAAATTTTTATTGCAAATAATCTGTTTCAACAGGCAGTGATGCAAGTGACAGATATATGTTTTCTGAAGAAAAACGTAAGTTCTCGGTTTATTTATTAGTTATTAAAAACACCATTGCTGGCGTGTTTGTGTATGTGTGTGTGAGAGAAAGAGTGAAAGAGAGAGAGAGAGAGAGAGAGAGAGAGAGAGAGAGAGAGAGAGAGAGGGTTGTGGGGGGGGGGGGGGAGAGAGAGAGAGAGAGAGAGAGAACCGTGAAAATGTACAAAAAGGCAACGTTGTGAAAAGACAGGAACAAAACAAGCTGACTGGGAACCTCTATGTCCTGTCTGTTTTTATGCGCAAATGCGGTATAAGGAAATGACATATTTTACGCCTTGACGCGCCAGGCGTCAGACCAATCAGCACTCAGTGGGCGAAGTGGTCAGCAGGCTGGCCACCTTAACTTCTTAATAATTGAGCAATATTTCTCGGAGCTCGCTAAACGCTTTTCTATCCCTACGTTTACTGCGAGATGAACTGAGCTACAGGTTGGGATAGCAATGGGATGAGCGATTTCGCCAGTACTGTTCGTAATGGCCATGCAGGTCATGTAAGACGGGCTACTGCTGGCTACTGCTAAGGCCTTCAAATTAGGGTCCACTGGATGCCGCCACTGCTGCAATTATGGATGATACAACCATCATAACGGGCAAGAGGATTTTGCCCGCATTATTCTGAAGATGTTGGACTACATTTTCGAATGGTGCGACATGCAGTTCAAGCCACAGTAATCAAGAAGCTCGTCACACCTTAAAGGTATAGTCGCGGCAACAAGTTTCACGGTGGAAAAGAAAAGGATCCCCAATGTTTTGAGTGAACCGGTGAAGAGCCTTCGAGTCTACGATATCTGATAGAGTGGAGGTCTGATATATTCATGAGTCGCTGGAAACAGATCTGCTTGCTATCGAGCGATACAGGCTGATCAGAAAGTTCAAGGTCTGGTGTCTTTAGTTCATGTTGATTCCAAAGCTCATGTGGCCGCTGCTGGTGTAAGAAATTAGCATGACTGCAGTGGACGCAATAGAGAAAAAAAATCAACACAGCCATGGTGCTTGGAGCACCGCCTTGTCTGACCGATGTCGCTATCGTTTGTCAGCAGGCCAAGTTGGTACTTCCGTTCAAATCAGTAACCGAAGAGTTTAAAATCAGCAATATGTGACTCACGATGATGCTGCGCAAGTCGACAGATCCCACAGTTTCAGCTGTCCAGCCCGCTCTAAAGACAGGTACAAAATAGAAGGTGAAACCTGCGAATAGCCCCGCTGCGGCTGAGCTTTGTCAAAAGATCAGCTTATGATGTGTTACCCTCTGGTGTCAGGCTTGCTAAAAGGTCTTTGACCAACGATCCGACATGTCCTGTATGCAGAGCACGTATTGTCCGCATGCAGAAAAGCCATAGGCCAGGAATAATATATATGGCGCCCCAATGAAGGCTTACAAGAATTAGCGGACATTGTGGACCAAGCCAGGAGGAAGGCCAACGAGAGGGCCAGTCCTACCATCTCTCACAGGCACTTCCTTAGGGCTGGGCAAATTTCTAAAGGTAAAGTCAACAAGGTCGCATACGCTCCATCAGTATTTGACTACGCAAGGGACTGATTACTGGCTGTTGACCTGCCTGGTTTCGAAAAGTATCCAGAGTCAATCCGATAGACTAGCCTTAGACCAGAGATGGTTCTTCACTCTGCAGAAACACAGCAGCTCATCCTGTTAGAGCTGACCGTGCCGAATGAGTGGCGGATGCAAGGAAATCACCAGTTAAGACTCGAAAAGTACAGGGAACTAGTGGCCCATCTGAGGAGAGACGAGGCATACACAGTTAAAATCTTCGCCGTCAAGGTAGGCACAAAGAGTATGTTGGACAATGGTAGAGACAGGCATGCTGCACGCAGAGTGGCAGGTTTCGCTTCAAAGATCCCATGTAGATAGTGTCTTTTGATTTTTTATAAAGGTATTACTGGTGTGTTGGGAAACGAGCAGGCAGACAGGCGGGCTGGTTCTGGACTTGGTGGTTAATTGATGTATGACAAGCTAGATGTTGTGGGGCCCTTTGCGAACAAGTGAACAGTAATTAGGCACAGATAGATCGTGAGAAGAATGGCGCTGCAAGGAGTTACCAGGGGACTGGCTGACACTCAACACTCAAGTTAAAGGCGAGAAGAAGATATACAGTCAGACAGTTACTGGTACCATCGGAATTGGAACGCTTCACTTGCTGCTGAAGATGGGGGTGAGGCGCTAATGTGACAGTCTCAAGTGCTGTGATGTCGATTCCTAATTCAACATTCCGTCAAATTCAGACAAAGATAGAAGTTTTTGTTCATTGAACTCAGACCAGGATGTCGCAAGCATTTGTAAGAGTTTACTTTCATCGAATTGAAACTAAGGTGTAACAAGTACCACTAGGAGTTTGCTTACATCAAACTCAGCCCAGGATGTATCAAGTATTCTTAAGAGTTTGCTTACATCGAACTCACGCCAGGATGTAACAAGTATTCTGAAGAAATTGCTTACATCGAACTCAGCCCAGGATGTAACAAGTATTCTTAAGAGTGTTCTTACATCAAACTCATCCCAGGATGTAACAAGTACAAATAAGAGTTTGACACAGGAGGCAGTAGGTTGTTATTTTGTTTATTAAAAATGTCATTGCCATTTCTGGTGTGTACATACGTATATATATATATATATATATATATATATATATATATATATATATATATATATATATATATGCGTGTATCTCTGTGTGTGTGTGTGTGTGTGTGTGTGTTTGTGTGTGTGTGAGAGAGAGAGAGAGAGAGAGAAAGAGAGAGAGAGAGAAAGAGAGAGAGAGAGAGAGAGAGAGAGAGAGAGAGAGAGAGAGAAAGAGAGAGAGAGAGAGAGAGAGAGAGAAAGAGAGAGAGAGAGAAAGAGAGAGAGAGGGGGGGAGGGGGGTAAACAAGAAAATTTTGAAATTGTTCCAGGAACACAGTTCTTGGGGGGGGAAAAGGGGGTGGGGAGGGTTTAAAGAAAACGGTGCAAATTAATGATAATCTACAAGGTCTAACAATTAAGCAATGAGATTTTCTTTTCCCAAAATTAAAGTTGCCATTGAAAAAACGCTTCTTTTGACGATGTTGATGACATCCGAAGGGTTGTAACATCGACTTAAGGGCCATAACAACAGAAGAACTACAGAGGTCGATTCCAGTGTTTGTTAGATCGTGCTAATTGCTATTTTAATGCACAAGGGGCTTACTTTGAATAAAACACAGGCCATATCTTCAACTGTTGATTATTTCAATTTTTATGGAATTAGTCTCATGACTTAATTGGCAGACCTTGTATGTAATATAATTTATTGATAATTACATTATGTATTAGTTTATAGGTTTTAATTGTTTACTGCTTGTAATCTGTATTATCAGGAAGAGACGCAATTAGCAGTTTAAAGTCTAAAGCAGGAGAAAGTAAGTGGTTGGTTTATGTGCCAGGTTGTCAGTGTCCTTTGAATATGTTCTCAAGGTTAGGCTGGTGTGTTATGAAACGAGCTGGCAGACAGACGGGCTGGTTCTGCACCACTTGGCGGGGCATTGATGTATGAGAAGCTATATGTTGTTAGGCCTTTTGGGAGCGAGTGAACAAATGAGGAGGCACAGACAGATCATTACGGCCTAAGGAGAATGGTGCTGTGAGGAGTTACCAGGGTATTGGCCGACGCTCAACACTTAAGAGAAAGGCGAGACGGATGTACAAACAGACAGTTACTGGTACCATGCCGAACCGCAACTCTTCGCTTGCCGCTAAAGATGAGGATGGAGCGCTTATGGGAGTGTCCTGAGGGTTTTGTCAATTCCTAACTAAACACTCCACATGCGGTCCAACTCAGGATAGGCTAAAAGCAGTTAAGAGTTTGCTTTCATCGAAATCAGACCAGGATGTAACAAGCACAGTTGAGAGTTTGCTTCCATCGAAGTCAGACCAGGATGTAACAAGTTAACAAGTACATTTGAGAGTTTGCTTTCATCGAAGTCAGACCAGGATGTAACAAGTATAATTAGGAGTTTGCTTCCATCGAAGTCAGACCAGGACGTACCAAGCATAATTAAGAGTTTGCTTCCATCGAAGTCAGACCAGGATGTAACAAGTATAATTAGGAGTTTGCTTCCATCGAAGTCAGACCAGGATGTAACAAGTACAATTAAGAGTTTGCTTCCATCAAAGTCAGACCAGGACGTAACAAGCATAATTAAGAGTTTGCTTCCATCGAAGTCAGACCAGGATGTAACAAGTACAATTGAGAGATTGATTTCATCGAACTCAAACCAGGATGTAACAAGGACCAATTAGAGCTTTCTTTCATCGAAGTCAGACCAGGATATAGCAAGTCGTAATCGTAGTAGAGGTTTCAACTTCATTGCAATCGGGTCACCTCTTTCTTGCTCCGTTTTTTGTCAGTGAACATCAGATGTCCCATTTGAAAAACTGGCGAACAAAGAATTTTTCCAGCACAATCCAGAAAAATGCACATGCAGTAAATGCATGTGGCAGTTGCTAAGGGCGCCATATGTAACAAGTACAATTAAGAGTTTGTTTTCATCTAACTTAGTGAAACAGCCGCTGGACGACTGTTATATAAATTGAATTAGGCTTATTTAAGCGAGCTAAAAACCTGGCCAACTTGGGGGTCAGGAAGTGATAAAACAGACGGAAGTGACCAGTTCGCTCTCTTAGGCTCGCTGGTTTTAGGACGAGGAACATGTAGTTCTGATTTGTCCGTTGCGTTCAATGATTTTACGCAACGTGGGTTGAGGTGTGTAGAGAGAAAGATAGGTTCCATCTATTGTAGGGTATTTCCTAACACGTTGTGAATTGTAATGCATTATTATTTGTGAAGACCTTAGATGATGTTCAGTGAAATAAATAGATGTGAATGTGATAATGATAGTCCCAGCTTTTTGATTCGGATTAGTACTTGTGGCTAGTGTGCGTAGTTTGTTTATTTGTTACCTGGCTTATTAGACTTTACACAGAAGATCTCGTGCCTGGACTAGAATATTCTTGTTTCTAGTCCCCACCTAACGAACTATTTTTCTTTATTTTTATCTTGGTACTTAGGGCTTCTCCACCCTAGTACATTAGAAAACGATATAACAAGTACAATTGAGAGTTTGCTTCCATCGAAGTCAGACGGGATGTAACTTGTCTATTTCCCTACATTTTCGAAAACATATTATTATGCACCAGCTTATAAATTCACTTTTTTATTTCATATAATTTACTTCAACAGCAAGTGACAGATTGAAGCCTAAAGCAGAAGGTAAGTCCCCGGTATATTTATTAGTTCGTAGAAACGTAATTGTTGTTGGGCTTGATTGTGTATGTGTGCGTGTGTGTGAAAGAGAGAGAGCAAGACCAACACACACAAATGCACACACACACAGAGAGAGAGAGAGAGAGAGAGAGAAAGAAAGAAAGAAAGAGAGAGAGAGAGAGAGAGAGATGCTGTCAGTCAGAGTTCCAACTTCCCTTAAGTCTGGTCATATTATTGCTCCTTTTCAGTAATAGTGGAAGACCTCACACATTTCCCAACACTCTCACCTCTCACCGAATATGCGATTTACAAATCACATTTCAGAGAGCACAGATGGTAATGATTCCCTGCAGTGTCTCACCGTACACTTATCTCAGTAGCTCCCTGACGAGATCGGATTTTGCCTTTACAGTCCAGTTTTTCCTCTCCAGTTTTCAGCTGGGGCTTGAAACCACAACCTTCCACTTTATTACTGGGTAGAACAGGGTCCACAACTATAAGGCGAGATAGGCTTGAGCAAGAGAGACTGAGAGATATGAAATCTTGTGAGGTAGGCTTAAGCAAGAGAGGCTGAGAGATATGAGATCTTGTGAGGTAGGCTTAAGCAAGAGAGGCTGAGAGATATGAAATCTTGTGAGGCAGGCTTGAGCAAGAGAGGCTGAGAGATATGAGATCTTGTGAGGTAGGCTTGAGCAAGAGAGGCTGGGAGATATGAAATCTTGTGAGGTAGGCTTGAGCAAGAAAGACTGAGAGATATGAAATCTTGTGAGGTAGGCTTGAGCAAGAGAGGCTGTGAGATATGAAATCTTGTAAAGCAGGCTTGAGCAAGAAGGGCTGAGAGATATTAAATGTGAGGCAACTTGAGCAAGAGAGGCTGAGAGATATGAAGTGTTGTGAGGCAACTTGAGCAAGAGAGGCAGCGAGATAGGAAATCTTGTGAGGTAGGCTTGAGCAAGAGAGGCTGAGAGATATTAAATGTTGTGAGGCAGGCTTGAGCAAGAGAGACTGAGAGATATGAAATCTTGTGAGGCAGGCTTGAGCAAGAGAGGCTCAGAGATATGAAATCTTGTGAGGCATCTTGAGCAAGAGAGGCTGAGAGATATGAAATCTTGTGAAGCAACTTGAGCAAGAGAGGCTGAGAGATATGAAATGTTGTGAGGCAACTTGAGCAAGAGAGGCTGAGAGATATGAAATGTTGGGAGGCGGGCTTGAACAAGAGAGACTGAGAGATATGAAATCTTGTGTCAGCTTGAGCAAGAGAGGCTGAGAGATATCGTTTTGTGAGGTAGGCTTGAGCAAGAGAGGCTGAGAGATATTTAGTAGGCATAGGAACAGAAGGTGTGAAATAGAGAAATGAGCCTTACGTGGGTGGAAATGTTAAGCAAGAGTGGCAGAGAAAGAAAAACGTCTGAACAGCTGAGCTCTTTCTTTTTTCCCCCCAAATTATCTTGGCGAATGCGAGATTTTTTTTTTTTGGGGGGGGGGGGGGGGGGGGGGGGGTTCGAGAAAGTCCAATATTAAGTGGCCGGGGGGGGGGGGGGGGGGGGTTGTGTCAGGTCAGTACCAGAATGTTATACATCAATACATCCCGATGAGCCACGATTATGATGTTAGTTTTAAAAGAATGAACATATTCATGACTGGTAAGAAGACCTTTAATGTATTACGACACTTGAAGTACCGGAATCGAATTTGTCTTAAAGTGGCAGAGAAAGAAAACCCTCTGAACAGCTGAGTTCTTTCTTTTATTTCACCTTGTCTTGGTGAATGCCAGATTTCTTATGGAGTTTCCAAGAAAGTCCAATATTAAGTGTGTGGGCGGGGGGTTGGGGGGGGGGTGGGCGATGGTTGGGGTTAGTGTATGTACCAGAATGTTGTACATCAATACATCCAGATGAGCCACAATTATGATGTCAGTTTTAAAAGAATGAACATATTCTAGTTATTCATAAAGAGAGATGACGCTTAGAAATAGTTTGTTTATTATATGAATTAAAGAACGCCATAGTACAGAAGCGGCGTCCGTGGCTAAGGCGTTGCGAGTCCGACTCGTAAGCCAGCATACCGCGATCGAAACCCACTGCAGGCTGCGCGGATGTTTGTCGTGGTATGGGACGTCGCAGGTCTACCCAGCCTAAAATGGGGGCTGTCCTGGGAAAGTAAAGACAGCTGGCGTAATGCTGACCACATTACCCACAGAGTGCTGATGGTCTGTAAAAATATGGGACGCTCTGCCCATATGCCCGATGCGCCGAAAGGCGTGAAAAGGGTTCTTTACTTTACTTCTTTACTTATAGTACAGAAGCAAATAAATGATGGATTTAAGTTGACAGAATCAGTTATGATCATCAGTTCATGGCTTGTAAGAAGACTTTTAATGTATTACGGCACTTGAAGTAACCGAATCGAATGTATCTTAAAGTCAGTACTTTTTAAAACTAAGATTGTAGTCAGCAAGCATGCATGGTAACTATATATATATATATATATATATATATATATATATATATATATATATATATATATATATATATATATCCAAACACACATAAACGTTCTTTTTCTTCTTCTTCTTCTTCTTCTTCTTCTTCTTCTTCTTCTTTTTCTTCTTCTGCCTTTCTAGCCACCAAAGGAGCATAGGCCCTCAACCTACTCACGCTAAGCCGTTCTATCCTTTGCTATCGCATTCAGCTCTCCCCATGTCCTCCCCATCTTTCTAACTTCATTCTCCAGCTCTCTTCATGTGTTTTTTGGCCTTCCTTTATTCCTATGCCCCCCCCCCCATGGGTTCCAATGCAAAGACATTCTAGTTATAGTGTTCTCGGTTTTCTCGGTGTGTGTCCTATCCAACGCCAGCGTCTTTTCTTCACCTCTTGGTGAATAGAGGGAATTAAATGGTATTATAGAATTACTAATGTAGAGCTGTGGGAGAGAACTAAGCAAGCTCTATTGCAGTCGACACACATATACATACGGGTACAAACACACACACACACACACACACACACACACATATATATATAGAGAGAGAGAGTGTGTGTGTGTTTGTGTGTGTGTGTGTGTGTGTGTGTGTGTGTGTGTGTGTGTGTGAAGTGGCTATAGAATATTCATTCAATTTGTGACCCTTTGAAAATAAAGTTTGTTCGTTCGGTTTTTCGTTCATTCAGTACATGACGTTCACAGATGCCTTTCTGTATTTTATTCCTCATTGTTAAATCAGTTTAAGTCAACTCAACTGCTTTTAATTTTTTTTTAATTTTTTAGCGACAGCAGAATGCAAAAAAGGTGGTGAGTCGTATTTTCATGCATCTTTTTAAGTTTGTCAGACAACTTAAATATTGCTTAATGACTACTTTCTTGGATAAGTGAATCCTGTGATGTTAACGACGGAATCTAGAGTATTTTTGTTCCTTAAATAGTAAGTGTAGAAAGTCAGGTCGATTGTTTGAGATTGGCTTGGATCTACTCTTCCACGATCTAAAAACAATGATGCAGTTACACGTTCTGTTTCTGTTTGCCCACATTGTCTGCTGACATTTTCCACTTAAAAACAGTCATTCTGCGCCCTCTGACAATATAGATCACAATAAATAAAACACTGTGAGTCTTTGCACCCACCAAAGATGCCAGTTGTGGTAATGGAGAATGAAAAGCACCAACGGAATTCATAATTTGTTTACATCAGCGTTAATTGCTAGCATTATCAGGGCCGATAGACTGCAGAGACTGGGGTATCCAAAGATAATGGCAGTTAACAGAGAGACAAAAACTGCACTCATCAAGGTACTTACTGGGAATAGACTAGGTATATACCAAGAAGATCGTGGACAGATTGTGTAAGCCAAACCAGCAAACACTCTAAATCAACAACAGGAAAGGAAAGTCCAGATGAATGGAATTGGGTTATATCTACAGCTGTGAACTCAGGGCACAACGGAAATCCCTACACGTCATTCATGAATCCCATCCCCCCCCCCACTTAGGTGATTCGGGGGGAGGGGGGGGGGCAGGGGGGAGGGGGATCTGTAACTTGCATACGCCAGGGCCGGGGGACCGCACTTCCGGGTTGAGATACGCCAGACCCCACCACCAGTACCCCCCCCCCCCCCAAAAAAAAATGGCCCGCACTACGACAAATAAATAATTAATAGAATTAATGTTAGACTTTCTCAATCATTTCATTCGCATCACCATAATATGTATAACCTGCTCTTATTACAGGAAGACATCTACTAGCTATGGTCGCATGCGAATTATTTTCACAATTTCGGATCTATCCAAATCCAAAAACTGTTTTCAGCACTTTTGGCAAAGTGAAGCACTCACCATTTTAAAACTATAAATGGTGGTCCAAAAAGACATTGTGTAGAAAATAGCACGGAGAGCTGGCACACTTGCCATAATGTTAACCACGAAAGTGGCGCCAATAAACTAGACCACAAATATAACTGGAGACATCGGTTGCCTCGGCTGCCAACAAAAGGTTAAAACTAGCGTTTTTAAAAATTTTTTTCCTAGAATAAATTGGGAATCGCAGGCACTAACAGCTTATCTGTGATGTGCCCTGTTTGTCTGCTGTTTAGACTGAGCTTTTTAAAATTTTGAGTAGCAACCCTTAGGGAACAAACCAGTCGATCATATCCACTGAGTGCAGACTGGTTGAGGGGGAAAACACAGGCCTAAGACTGTATCCACATGATTGACTATCAGATCTGGTGCCTGCAGGTTTAGGGTTCATGTAGTCCAGTCTCCATTTGCTCGCCTGCTGGTCCAGTGTTCATGTGCTCTAATCTCTTCACGCATGACTGCATTACCAGGTGTTCATATGGTCCATTGTCAACGTGCTGGCCGGCAGGTCCAGTGTTCATGTGGTCCAATCTCTACATACTTGCCTACACTGCCAGGTGTTCATAAGGTCCAATCACCACATGCTTGGCGGCCGATTCCACTGTTTATGAGGTCGTCACCACATGCTTGCCGGCGGATTCCAGTGTTTATGAGGTCCAGTCACCACATGCTTGCCTACGGGTCCCAGTGTTCATGAGGTTCATTCACCACATGCTTGCCAGGGGGTCCCAGTTGTCATGAGGTCCAATCACCACATGCTTGCCGGCGGGTCCCAGTGTTCATGTGGTCCAGTCACCACATGCTTTCCGACAGATCCCGGTGTTCATTAGGTCCAGTATTTTTTTTCCCGGAGTAGCTCAGCCTAAAATGGGTAGCAACATATTTTATTGAGATAACAGCTGGTGGCAAAATATTAATCGCAGAACCCATCAACTGATGATTCTAAAATGTGGTGCCAGCAGGGGAGTCAACACAAATACACCACTGCTGACAGGGGAGGAGACCTGTGCTACACATTTGCAAGGCAGAAATGGAGGTGGGCGGGCGAGGGAGGGGAAGGAGTCTAAGAAGTGTTCTGGCCCTCTCATACTGAAAAGTCTTGAGCGTTCTCACAAATGTGACCTTGCTAGCTTTATAAATCAAGACTGTGCATGACAAATGGTCACTCCTATGGTTACTCCTATGATCGCCTAGGACAATCCATTTATATCCAGCACTGCTGACTGGGTAACAAATGCCAAATCAATCGTCATGCCTCCATAACTAGGTCTTGTTGCCATTCTAGTTGGCCTACTATCTTTTATACAGACTACGTCTGCCTTCACCAAAGTCTCTGCTAAAGCATTTCCTTGGTTAATTTCTACAGTACTGTCCCTTGCAACAGCAGACTAAGTAACACTCATTATCTTAAACAGAGAGCAGGCCAGACCCTCTAGTCACACGCATGTGCATCATTCTATCCAGGCCATAATAATCGTTTCTCTTCTGACTTCGCTACTTGTTCCTTAAGGGCCTTGTCTCTGGAAATATGGATATACAGAAGAACATGTAGTATTTCATAGAAGGACTAAACTAAAAGAAAGTTACTGACTTAGATTTTTTTAAAAAAAAAAAAAGAGACTCAGATAATCGAAAAACTGTGGCTACATTAAATGACAGACATAATACACTTTAAAAACCAAAGGTCGAGGACAAGAGAACAAAGGCAAACAACAATACAAGTGGGAGGACATCGTCAAGAGAAGGACGACCAAGAAAAGAGATAGTGCTTGTTGGAGTTTTATTGCAGCCTAGTGTACTCCTGCAGCCGTGAAACAAACCTTTATCTTCAGAGGGCGAGGGAAACTGCTTGACCACTTCGCCACGAAGACCGGACTGCGGGATACTTACCGTAATTTGTTATATAATCACCAAAACATTTCCTAATCAAGCTAAACAACTAATAACTGTAGTCACCCATCCACCAAGTTAAACTGCATAGGTAATAAATAAAATTAATCGATCAATCAGGTGCCGTCTCCAGACTTAATGTTTGCTTTTACAGAGATTCCTTGGGATCATCACCACAGATACAGAGTTTGTGCTTTGTACGACACTGTCACCGCCAGAAAACCATTTTGTCTAGAGGATCGAATCATGGTGGGGGGGGGGGGGGGGGGGGGTTGGGGACAGGTAGGATGGCAGAGAAAAAAAAAAAGGGGGGGGGGGGGGGGTTTGTTAATCCGAGGCAATGAAGTTTTTCCTCTCGACTTAAACATTATATCTGATTTTTTTTTTCAATGGCAGGTGGCATGGAGGATGGACTGGCGGGATGCCGCAAAGGTATTTAACTTGTCGAAAACATTAATACCTGTATTTTAGAAATTAAAAAAATGTTCTAAAATGTGTGTGTGTGTGTGTGTGTGTATGTTTAATTTTGGCCAAATTCGTCTGACTAAACAGATGTCTTTACAAAATTTAACATCATATAACTCATTTTATATCATGTTCCACTTGAAGTCACTCAATTGTCCTGCCACATTTACAGTGAAGTCAAAGGGAAGTGGGCTGTCTAATTGCTAAACACTAATCTCTACACAAGACAACAAATGGTAAAGGTCTGTCACTTGCACATATCAGAAGACTTTAAATCAGTTTTTGATCATATAAAACATAATTAATTGAAATCTGTTTAAATCTGTTTTTAGATGCTTCAAAATCATATTTTTGGCATCTATTCTGGGGAGACACATAGAAAACCCAAACAGTACACGCACGAGGGAGTTCACGTCTTGGCACAGAATACCACGTGACTATTATTGCACTGAGATACCAGGAGATTATGATCACAATGTCCTTCCCGGATACATCTGATAACCAGATTTTCTACCAGCTGCAGCAATTGTCATCCAGGAAGTGACTAAACTGTTTAGACATGTTAATCTTGGATTTGAGAACATTCATGTTGGGCTATAGTGTCACCTGTTAATTGTTAAGTAATGTTTTTGCATCCTGCAATCGCCATCTGTTAACGAAAAAGTAATGTTTAGTGTTCTACAGTTGTCATAACTAATATTTAGTGGCTGCAGTTGTCATCTGTTAATTGATAAGTAATGTTTAGTCGTCCACAGTTGTCATCTGTTAATTGATACGTAATGTTTAGTCGTCCACAGTTGTCATCTGTTAATTGATAAGTAAAGTTTAGTGGCACACAGTGCCATTATTAATTGATTACATTTTACCGACTTACAGTCTAGTCGCTTAATTGATAAGCATTGATTAGTAGTCTACACTCGTCATGTGATGTAGTTCTCTTATTTGCATCTACTGGCTGACGGGTATTGAAGAATATTTCATACGCATTGTGATCACATTCAAATTCTTTGTTTATCCACGAGAAATGCATCCATATGTCTATAGTGAGGTTGTCAACAGTATGTGTGTTGGCACATTTAGTGTTGTCATCAATATATGTGCTAGGAGATCAGTGTTGACACCTCTAGTGTTGCCGGCAGTATCTCTGCTGGAGTATCTCTGTGTTGATAACTCTTGTTTTGCCGTCAGTATATCTTCTACGATATCTTCCATGAGAACTCTGCTACTGGCTTCAGATTATCCTTTAGGGTATCTGTCATGACAGCTGTAGTGATGCTGTCAGGATCAGTGCTTGAGTATCTGTCATGAACCTAGTGAGACTGTCAGTATCTCCTCTATAGCACCTGCCATGAACCTAGTGATACTGATACGATCTTTTCTGGTATCTTCCATTAAACTAAGATACTATCAGTATCATTTCTGTAGGTCTGCCGCGACACCTCCTTTGATAATTTCTGTATCTCTTTGAGATTAACTATTGTAACAGTTACGGTTGTGTCTGGGTCTGTCTTTTCAGTGGGCATAGCCTCCTTATTTCCTATATAAATGTGTGCGTTGTCGTTGATGGTAACAACTACTTTATCATTCTCTTTGCAAAGGCATTATCGTAACTTGTCTTTTTCTGTGTGGATAATCATACATATTTTTGAAATCTTTTATGCCACTAGTTCAGACGCTCTCTCAGTGTGTGTGAATTTATTATTTAATGTTATGCAGTATAAGAACCAGTTGAATAATATAAGAATGCAGTTTCAAATGAAGTTCTTGAAATATGTTTGAGTCGGTTTTTCCCCTGATGTATAATTTTGTTTTACCTGGCATTGCTTGTCATTTGTTCACACTCCTACCTCTGTTCATCAAGAAGTCTTTACATAATAAAGATAACGTTAGCTACAAGTCGATAGGATCGACGTCATTGCAATGAGTTCTATTCTATATGGCTCTGTCTCTCTCAACAGAACGGCTTGGTTTCTGTGTGTGTTTGCATGTGTGTCTGCGCGTGTATCTGTCTTTGTGCCCATGGGTTTGTGGGTGTCTGCGTGTGTGTCTGCGAGTGTTTTTGCGTATGTGTTTGTGTGTCTGCTTTTTTGTGTGTGCCTATGGGTTGTTCTGGGTGTGTCTACGTGTATGTGTATTTGTGCATGTATGCTGGTTTATGCGTCTGCCTGTGTGTGTATTTTTGCACATGTGTGTGTGTTACTGTGGATGGGTCTGTGTGTGCATGTTTGTATCTGTATGTATGTATGTATATATGAGTGTTTGTGGAATGTGTGTGTATGTTTATGTGGGTGTATATATATGCGTGTTTAAGTGAGTGGTTGGGGTGTGTGTGAGAATGCATTTTACCACCAATACTTTTGTGTTTTTGCTTGATATTTTTCTTGATCACAATATGCATATTATCATATGTATATAACATGCTTTATTGATAAAATACAACTGCTGTGTTATAGACTGGTTTTAGGAAGCGCTGAATGTAAGACGGGCCTGCGTGCCCAATTTGTGACCCTTTGAAAAAAAAAGTTCATTCGTTCGTTCCACGGAACTACTCTTCACCTAACGAGAGAGTCGCACTAAGAACAAAGAACAAACGCCACAGCTCTGAACTGGAGACTGGTCGATAAAATGATCCGACAACCTCCAGAGCACGAGGAAAAGGGCTCGATCACTTGGTCTCAGAGATCCTAGTATATACGAGGTGAATTCAATAAGTAAGTCACAAAATGTTGTTAAAAAAAAAACAAACCCACAGAGGATAAGAACTTAAAAATGGTTTGTTTTTATACACACACTGTCCATTAATTTTTCAACATAATTTCCACCAACATTGATGTACGTACCCCATCGTTCTATCAATCATCCTAAATTTGCTGCATATAACAGCGTGGTTAGTTTTCTAAACAACATTCTCACTTCACATTCAAATGTTGTGTCCTACGCAAAATGTCTCCCGCCAATGTGTGGTTTTCAGTGCACCAAAAAGGTGGATATCCCTAGCGGCTAAATCAGAGGCTGTAAAGTGGATGTTCCAGAAGTTCCAACCCTAGATGGTTAATTTTCTTCTGAGTTAACCAAGTTATATATGTTCTGACATTGTCGTGAAGGAGCTGTAAACTTCCCTATAGTCAGCAGGCCTGGAGGTTTTCTTTGAATTGCATCATAAAGCATCGAAAGAACTTTACAGTATCAATCAGCATTTACATTGTCACCCTTTTTTTTTTTTATTGCAAAAAAGCACTCCTTGACAATTCCAGAACAGTGACAGTATAACGTTCCCTGCTGACGGCATAAATTTGAATTTCTCAATACAAGGTGAAGAAGGATGTTTCCATTGTATTGAAACCCGCTTTGATTCTGGCTGATAGTGATGCATTCATAATTCGTTTCCAGTAATAATCCTAGCTTCTCCTTCATTTGCATATCAACAGAGATGCTGCAAGGATGGACCTAATCGGTTCATTTTATTTTCGTCTGTCACAATTTCTTAAATTTCAATCGATAATACATTATGTTGTATGCTGAACCATGTGAGCACCCTACTGCAGCTGCAACAGAGTCAACCCTTACTCGCCTGTCACCTCTAATCATCTCCTTCACCAGCTGCACGGATGAGTCTGTTGCAATCTCACCAGGACGACCATTTCGGACTTAATCAACAAGTTTAGAGCGTCCTTTAGAAAATGTATTTACCCAGCTGTGGTCCGCTTTATGTGATAAAAATTTGTCAGCATAAACAGGAAGCATTTCCCCACGAATGTCTTTTGTAGGCAGCCCTTTTGCCAACAACAACAACAACAACTTTATTCTTTGTGGGTACACTCTGTAAGTACAGTCGCCATTTTGTTCATGAGTTGCGAATACGCATGCAGCCCCTAGCGCCGCCTAACGAACGGAGACATAAAGTTCGATGTTGCTGTCACCTACTGACACCTTTAGAAACCACCAACTATATTTTCCTGCTATACCATAACCATTTGTGACTTACTTTTTGACTTCCCTTCGTATATTAGAGTTGCACAAAACAAGCAGGCTACTTGTTTTCCTACATTCTTTGCTGGCTACAAATCGACAACTGTCACTGTTAGAAGAGATGGACTTCTTTATTCTTTCTTTTGTCATAGTACTATTTATTCTGTGAAGTTTCGTAGAGAGGCGTAGGATGTAGTTTATTGTCTTTTACAAGTTGTTATGTTATACTGCGTTTCTCTAGTATCCATTTGATCTATCCACCCACATATTTCGTGGTCTGCCTATTGCCCTTGTAGCCTGCTGTTCTCACGTATCACACTCTAGCTGCTGGCTGATTTGGTTCCATTCTGACCAGACGACCACAACCACTTGATTCTTTGATGCTCAATGAAATCATTTGTTGGTGCTGTGCCTTCTATTGTTCATAGTTCTTCGTTTTGACTCTCTCTCCTGGTTATTCCCGCCCCCTGAACTGCCAGTTAGAGATGGCGTTAAAACCAGGTCAAGCATGCAGAAACCCGTTGCAGGGAAAAGAAAGAAGATATACCAGACAACTCCTACCGTGTACGTTCAGCATGGAGACAACGAAGTTGCTGCTGCATCTGCCGACAGAGCAGCAGGGAATCGAACCGATGTGCTAGAGTGTTGATAAGGACAACTAACTGTGACAACTGCTAACGGGTTTGGCACGAAAATAAAGCAAAATCGTATTTTATCCACAGACTGCATTGCTAGAATAAGTGAAAAAAGCATAGTTAAATTTTCCTACACTGTAGGACAATGTGAGTAAACTAATTTACACGTGATAAGTAAATTGGAAGCCGCGTTAGCAAAGTCGATACGAGACTCGCTTTGAAATCCAGCTGCGACTCGCAGCAGCTCATGGTCGGTGTTCGAAACCGGGCTGTTCTTGGGGTTCTCTCAGGAAATGGGTACCAGAGTGACTCTGGGGTAAATGGTGGTACGTTACTGTAGCTACAGAGTTACGGGCGAAAGGCGACACAGGTGGACAGTTTCTTATCAGCTGTCCCTACTGGTGGCAGAGCACTTATAATTTATAACAGTGTGCAGTGACGCTCATTCACATCTCCCTACTTTACCCTCATTTCTGTGTACTTTAGACTGAATAACCCTGAGAAAATTTTTTTTTTTTTTTAATTCAACATATTTAGAGATTCCATCAGTTGAATAAATAATTTTATAAAAAGCAGAAGTCACAACCAAAAAAATGCCCCTACTAAAGGAGCATAAACTGAACAGCGCATTACTTAAGAGGGAAATCTTCGTTCGATGTTTACTGGGTAAATATTTACGTAAACATATAGCGACCTTGCAAGGAAACAACCTTGCTATTTATGCAGACATAATATAACAGATGTCATTTCCCAGGCCAACCACACGCAACTCTTCGATAAACAGATAAAGTCGGCCTCGAAAAATTGCTGCACTTGCATAGATCTAGATTATTATTGTGTAGGTATCTACTTAGGCTAATGCAATTTATTCAGGTTAACACGACATTACATGTTTGTTCCTTTTTTAATTCTCCCCACTCCCCCCTCCCCCCCTCTCTCTCTCTCTCTCTCTCTCTCTCTCTCTCTCTCTCTCTCTCTCTCTCTCTCTCGATGAAACTTGTTGCCATAACTTTTGCTTTATTTAGGAGCTGAACTGTAAAGTAATAAATAATAGTTTTACATTATTTAAACTAATAATAGAATATACGAGAGACATTTGTCAGTCTGTGAGCTATGTTTGCCTTACATTTGATTTATAACCTGAAATTCACTGGGTGGTGTGGTTAATACATCACCGGTCGTCTTTACATCCTAGAACATTTCCTTGTACCAATAAAAACTGGAGCTCAGATCAATTGCCTCCACGTGGATGATATGGTGAGACACCGGAGTCGTGGATGCGGAGTCAGTAAAGGTGTATTTAATTAATATACTCAATGCGCTGCGTTCTATAGACGTTGAGTCAATAATTGACATCACAAAACTGGGAGCATTCCCGTGCATCCCCCTCCTCATCTTCAGCAACCAGCGCTCCAATACTGATGGTACCTGTCACAAGCTGGTTATACAAGTGTATGTCCGTCTTGCCTTTCCTCTGAGTGTAGTGAGCCGACCAGACCCTCTGGTTACACCCAGATGCCTCATTCTCTCCAGGCCATAACTAAATCTCTACTGATTCTGTTGCTTGTTCCCAAAAGGGCCTAGACCACATCTGCTTTGTGTTGTATCAATTCACCACCCAGTTGTACAGATTCAACCAATCTGTCTGCCTGTTCATTACCCAAAAACACCGGCAGTGTTAGGAGAAAAGATTCAAAGCATACTCACTACCTGTGACCTTCCCTGTGAGGCTTGCCCCCCTGCTCGAAGCATCCCCGTATTCACCTTTATCAGCATGCTTTCAGAGTCTGTTACAATTGCGACATGTGTATGCATCTTGGTCTCTAGCCACCGAAGAGCTGCAGTTACTGCCCCACCTCCATTCTCATGCTAGATGTGGTGTCGTATGCCAGGCTGTCTTGCACTAAAGATTTTCAATTGGCTTTCGGTACAAACCCCCAGCCACTTAGTTTTCCTCTCAACACCGAACCATCTGTATAGATAACCAGATCACCTAGGCGTGAATTTTGAAAAGACTGTTGGACTTTCTTCTCTGTAGCACCGCTGGAAACTCTGCACACCCGGCCCAATGTTTTCTTAACCCTACACAGGTTAGACTTTTTTCACTGGTACTCTGACCAGCTCCTTTCCTTGTCCAATGTTCTCCAGTATGCATACTTGATTTATTGTGTCTTCTGCTTGAGCCATCCACGATTTTCCCCATTGTCCCCGTTAGTATAAACATACTAATAGCTAGTGCCCTGAATAGTCAAAGCTTAGTTTTACATGAAATGTTTTTAATAATGATTTTGTTTTAAATTATGAAAATAATACTCTAATAGAAATGTAGGGTGTGGCATTGGTTTGCCTGTGGACGACTGCGTCGCCGGTTGGGACAGTATTTGAGTCTGTTTCCTTTGATCGCATCATCACTGCAGGAGTTCTTTTTCAGGGCTCTTGGAAGCGTGCAATGCTAAGCTTTTATATGGCGCCTATCGCCTGGACAGCAAGACAGCTGAATAGGAAGTCGGCATTGTGACACTTGAGGGGGTAGGGGGTGGGTTTAACAGATACGTTACAGACAACAGTGGACCGACATTAGGCAGCGCCCAACAACCAGAGTTCTAAGAATAATCTATGAGTGTAAGTATGGACATATGAATATATATTGACACAACAAATCAGAAAAAATAGCAACCATGAAAATGAGATGTCTCAGAAGGTCTGCATGAGTGACCAAAAGAGATAAAAACAGGGATGAGGTCCAAAAAAGGCAAGTCGGGATATAATCAATTCTAAATTACATATGAACACAGCAAATCACATGGTTTGCACACTTATAGAGAATGTTTTGTGACGCTACAATGTGTAAGACATACATGAAAAGTGGGAAAATGATGTAAACACGAGGTAGACAAAGAAACAACATGGAAAGCAATCATCAGAAAAATTCTACATCAGCAAAATGTGTGTATGGTCGAGGCAGTTAAACAAACAAAAAGCAGAATATTTTACCTCCCTCTATTCTATACATGAAGCGGTTAAAAAAAAAAAAAGGGGGGGATGGGGGGGGGGGCAACATGTGTAACGAACATGCTAACTTTTTTTTAAAGAGGATTAAAAATCGGGCACGCAGGCCTGTCTAGCATTCTGTGTTTCCAAATCCACTTTTTGCACACTGTTATTCATTCGTACATTATTTCATAGTTAATTTGAACAGAAATGTTCGCAACATCTAGATTCTAGTTCTTACTTACAAAGGCTTGTAAGTGCTATAAATATACTGACATCATTGACCTTTAAAAAACTATAGTTATAAACATAATTCAACAACAACATAACATAACATAACCCTTGACCCGTCAGGATCGTGGATATGTATCAATGGAACCAGCAGCACACAAAACCAGCCTCCCTTCTCCGTCTTCCGTTTGATGAAAAAGTGCATGATAACATAGTTGTGTCCCTTTCTTGATATTGTCATTCCATTATTGTTATCTCCTCCTACTCTTCACACCCCCCCCCCCCCAACCACCCCTTTTTTTCTCTACCCCCGTCCCCAATGAAGTTCAGTCTTCACAATCGAAGCATGTCACACCACATACCCGACACAAGCTAGCTTGCTACGTTTCACCACTGCCAAGAGAGGCTCATGATGTCCAGCAAACTTGCGTATTTTGTCTCTGACTATCTTTGTCTTCTAAATTAACTAATTCGTAAAATTCCTCGATATCATTTACAATTGAAAGCAGAAATCATCCTTTCCATTTCCACAGTGAGAGTCCTCACGTTGATTTTTATATATTGACTTTAACTGCGATGCCGATGCACAACTTTGACCCCTCCAATGCTAATTGGTTTATCAAAATATTAGGCTAGTCCCATGTAACTAATACGTTAAATAACAGTTTATATTGAAATAATAGGGTGTCATATGTCTTGCTATATAAAAGAGGTATTGAAAGAATAGGGTGTCATATGTCTTGCCATATAAAAGAGGTATTGAAAGAATAGGGTGTCATATGTCTTGCCATGTAAAAGAGGTATTGAAAGAATAGGGTGTCATATGTCTTGCCATATAAAAGAGGTATTGAAAGAATAGGGTGTCATGTGTCTTGCCATGTAAAAGAGGTATTAAAAGACTGAAGTGTCATGTGTCTTGCTCTCTAAAAGAGGTATTGAAAGACTGCAGTGCCGTATGTCTTGCCATCTCAAAGAGATATTGAAAGACTTCAGTGCTACATGTCTTTCCCTCTAAAAGAGGTATTGAAAGACTGCAGTGCTACATGTCTTGTCCTCTAAAAGAGGTATTGAAAGACTGCAGTGCTACATGTCTTGTCCTCTAAAAGAGGTATTGAAAGACTGCATTGCTACATGTCTTGTCCTCTAAAAGAGGTATTGAAAGACTGCAGTGCTACATGTCTTGTCCTCTAAAAGAGGTATTGAAAGACTGCAGTGCCGTATGTCTTGCCATCTCAAAGAGATATTGAAAGACTGCAGTGCTACATGTCTTTCCCTCTAAAAGAGGTATTGAAAGACTGCAGTGCTACATGTCTTGTCCTCTAAAAGAGGTATTGAAAGACTGCAGTGCTACATGTCTTGTCCTCTAAAAGAGGTATTGATAGACTGCATTGCTACATGTCTTGTCCTCTAAAAGAGGTATTGATAGACTGCAGTGCTATATGTCTTGCCATCTAAAAGAGATATTTAAAGACTGCAGTGCTACATGTCTTGCCCCCTAAAAAAGGTATTGAAAGACTGAAATATCGAATTAGTCATCTTATTAGTTAGTTGCGTATCCTTTACAGGACGTTGCAGAACCAACCCCAACAGCCCCTGGCTGTTATGTGGTTTCTATAGGCAAGTTACATCCAGTAGTTTGCATTGCCCCTGGACGGTCGGCTTTCTTGATACCACTGTCGAAACCAACGCAAGGCGCATTGCCCGCAGCTGGGATCGAACCTGGCATCCCGGCATTACGAAGCGAAGCATTCGCACCGACTTAGCCACAGAGCCGACAGTCATATCATTACGTCTTTAAAAATAGTTGAAAAAATAGTATGTTTGCTGTTGTTCTTTGCAACAATGCTGACTACATTAAAAAAAGTTGAAAAAATAGTATGTTTGCTGTTGTTCTTTGCAACAATGCTGACTACATTAAAAAAAGTTGAAAAAATAGTATGTTTGCTGTTGTTCTTTGCAACAATGCTGACTACATTAAAAAAAGTTGAAAAAAATAGTATGTTTGCTGTTGTTCTTTGCAACAATGCTGACTACATTAAAAAAAGTTGAAAAAATAGTATGTTTGCTGTTGTTCTTTGCAACAATGCTGACTATATTAAAAATAGTTGAAAAAATAGTATGTTTGCTGTTGTTCTTTGCAACAATGCTGACTACATTAAAAATAGTTGAAAAAATAGTATGTTTGCTGTTGTTCTTTGCAACAATGCTGACTACATTAAAAAAAGTTGAAAAAATAGTATGTTTGCTGTTGTTCTTTGCAACAATGCTGACTACATTAAAAATAGTTGAAAAAATAGTATGTTTGCTGTTGTTCTTTGCAACAATGCTGACTATATAAAAAAAGTTGAAAAAATAGTATGTTTGCTGTTGTTCTTTGCAACAATGCTGACTATATAAAAAAAGTTGAAAAAATAGTATGTTTGCTGTTGTTCTTTGCAACAATGCTGACTACATTAAAAAAAGTTGAAAAAATAGTATGTTTGCTGTTGTTCTTTGCAACAATGCTGACTACATTAAAAAAAGTTGAAAAAATAGTATGTTTGCTGTTGTTCTTTGCAACAATGCTGACTACATTAAAAAAAGTTGAAAAAATAGTATGTTTTGCTGTTGTTCTTTGCAACAATGCTGACTACATTAAAAAAAGTTGAAAAAATAGTATGTTTGCTGTTGTTCTTTGCAACAATGCTGGACTACATTAAAAAAGTTGAAAAAATAGTATGTTTTGCTGTTGTTCTTTGCAACAATGCTGACTACATTAAAAAAGTTGAAAAAATAGTATGTTTGCTGTTGTTCTTTGCAACAATGCTGACTACATTAAAAAAAGTTGAAAAAATAGTATGTTTGCTGTTGTTCTTTGCAACAATGCTGACTACATTAAAAAAAGTTGAAAAAATAGTATGTTTGCTGTTGTTCTTGCAACAATGCTGACTACATTAAAAAAAGTTGAAAAAATAGTATGTTTGCTGTTGTTCTTTGCAACAATGCTGACTACATTAAAAAAAGTTGAAAAAAATAGTATGTTTGCTGTTGTTCTTTGCAAACAATGCTGACTACATTAAAAAAGTTTGAAAAAATAGTATGTTTGCTGTTGTTCTTTGCAACAATGCTGACTACATTAAAAAAAGTTGAAAAAATAGTATGTTTGCTGTTGTTCTTTGCAACAATGCTGACTACATTAAAAAAAGTTGAAAAAATAGTATGTTTGCTGTTGTTCTTTGCAACAATGCTGACTACATTAAAAAAAGTTGAAAAAATAGTATGTTTGCTGTTGTTCTTTGCAACAATGCTGACTACATTAAAAAAAAAAAATGCTGTCCCTACGCATTTCTATTTGCTCCAAAACAGGTTTAAAACGAAAATTTTAGGTTAAAAGAAAGTACGTACGCTAAGCAAAATCTTGCTTATCTTTCTCAAGGACACATGCTTGACATCGATGACTTAATCAGCAGTTTTAGAGTTTGTGTAGCGTACATTTTTAGGTGGATACTGTATAAATAAAAAGCTGCCCTAAAGGTTCATCTGTGAAACGACATTCAACTAAAACACGCACGATAATTTATTCTATCATTACCTGAGACTGTTGGAGCTTCAGAAGCGATATTTTATTAAACAGGCATTATATTAATACGAGTATTCTTGCATGACAATCAATTCATCAGTTCGTTAATGAAAGCAGTGTAGCTATACATTAATGTTATAGACAATGATGTTTCAAGCAATGACAACGGGTTGGATTCTAGCAGTGTTACTCCTTGGAAGCGTCTGTGTTGGCCAAGAAGAGCTTCTTGACAACCCGAGCTTTGAGAATGGTATCAGCGGCTGGAAGCATGATGGCTTTACCATGGATGTGGAAACGACGGAGGTTCACGGGGGCAGTATGGCTGTCAAGTGCTACGGAAGGTGAGTTCTCCTGCCCATGATGTGTTCTACTTCACAGGTTCCCAAAACACAGAACCCGACCCTATTTGAGCTCGCAAAGATATCTCTGTTTAGCCACTGGGCAATAGTGACCTATGGAGAAAAAAAGCATCATCATCGCGTCCTGTAGAGATTGGATATTATTGTCATATATATTTAACTGAAAAGCCTGTGCTTAGTGTGTTTTGATTTACCCTTTACAGAGCCTTATTTTTTCAATGTACGTGTCAGTTTGCCTCTACAAAAAGGAGTCGCAACAAGAAACATTTTGGGATCTTTGCTCTACTATACTGGTTAAGCTGATTTAAGAAACGGCATTCGGGAAATACCCATAAGCGCTCCGTTCCCATCTTCGTCAGCCAACTCAGAGTTCCAATTCAAATCAATGCTAGTAGTAGCCTTATTATGTGTCTGTCTTGCCTTTCCACTGAGAGTCGAGTGATAGTCTCTACCTGTGTTAGCTTTTTACTTCCTCACACCATCTGATATTTTAATCAATTTGCTGTTAATTATTATTTTTTTCCTATTGTGTTCACTTTATGTGTTCAATTTTGTCTGCTTTCTTCTATCTCTGTTGTGTCTATTACTTTGACATTAGCGATAATTTTCTGTAAGCACCTCTTTTCTGTCTTTGCACTGTATATTTCATGTATTTTAAATTGCTTCCTACTGAGTGTCTTTTAATCGGCAGTACGTTCAATTTTCTTATCTTCTCTGTCCAAACAATTCTTAGTATTCAGTTTACATACCAGTTACTGAAAAATTACTGAGGCCATTGAAGAAAACCTTGGAAATAATTCACAGTTATTGATGGAAACTCGCTGAAGTAACTAATGAAAAAAAGAATAGAGGAAACGGCAGCTTTTAACTGGTTCAATGAATACAACAAATAGGCCCCATGGAGTAAACAGTTGCGTATCCCTTTCAGGTGGTTGCAAACAAATACCCAAAATGGGTACCAGGTAAAGTTCAGGGTAGTAAAGGCAGCCGGCGTGGTGTTGACCACATGACCCCTCCCCCCCCCCCACCCCCACTGCCGACTGGTGTATACAAACATGAGACTAGCATCCTACTTTTAACTCGCCAAAAGCGTCAGTTCCTTATACCTTCTAACTGACTGGCTGACTTACTTACTTACATGTAACACACAGTCTGGTGGAAAAAAAATGTAAATGTTCTACCAGCAGATGAAAAAAAAGCTAATGGAAAAGGTATGAAGAGAAGAATCAGCAGCAGCATATTCAGCATTAGCAGCAATAGCAGCAGCAGCAGCAGCAGCAGTAGTATTAGTAGTAGTAGTAGTAGTAGTAGTAGTAGTAGTAGTAGTAGTAGTAGTAGTAGTATTAGTAGTAGTTGTTGTTGCTGTTGTTGTTGTTGTTGTTGTAGAAGTAGTAATAGTATTTACAGAAGAAGAAGAGGAAGATAATGATGATGATGAATGAGTATGGGAATTATAAAAAAACAAAGACGAGTAAGAACAGATCATTTATACCCAGTTTGTTTGAAGTTTTATTTCCAATAATCTCCCTAATATAGAACTCAGTCTTGGGAAGGCCCTGCACAAGATGTGAATGTCAAGCTTGGGGGCAGATATGCCTTCAGTGCTTACTTCAAGCTCATCGATGATCTGCCACCCAAAGGGCCTCAGCCAGTCATGATCAAAATTGCCATTGGCTACGATGACGGTAAATATTATCATCTCTGGTTTGTCATCGTTGACTCTTTAAGCAAGCTATTTAGCCAAATACATTTGTGAAAATGAAGACAATTTCAGTTAAATAAGTTTGGTAATAATGAGTTTATTTAGCATCTATGCACAGTTTTTGTAGAAAGTGAAAAAATTAATGTAAAACGTGTTCTTTATGTTATTTATATTTCGCCCTTAAATGTAGGGCCTCTGAAACACCCCTTTCCATATCATAATACTATCATTAACATTAACACTATCATTTAGCCGCAAATGGTCAAAAATTTTACTACTGTCTTTTCACACCCGAGGATTCTCACCGAGCAGTTAATTATTATTGCTTTAGTCAATAATGACACAACCCCCCCCCCCCCCCCCCACCTTTTTTGTTTTCTCCGCTCTACGACTGTTTCCGCATGATAATGTTTATAAAAATGTCAATATTAGAAAATAAAGCCGATATAGATAAGATGATATTAGATTATGTTTCTTCTTCTTCTTCTTCAGCCTTCCGAACCCTTGAGGTTACATTGCTGCAGATATTATCCGCCTCCATTCATCTCTATGGTGGGCCCTTTCTTTCCAGTTGGTGACACCAAGTGTTTGCTGGTCTGTCTGGATATTATCTATCCATCGTCTTCTTGGTCTGCCTCGCAGTCTACCACCATAAAACTTCTCGGTGTATACAGTTTTTACTTCTGTGTCGTCTGACATTTTTTCAATATGTCCCAGCAATTTACGTCAATTAGCTCTCATGATGCCAGTGATCAGTGGTGATTTAAACAGAATTATGAATTTTGTTGTTGCTTCTCACTCTCCATTCCCCGTTGTTTGCATCTTTGATGGGTCCAAAGATTCGTCGTAAGACTCTGTTTTCAAAAACCTGTAATAAGGCTTCATCTCTTTTAGTTGTGCTCCAAGTTTCAGAGCCATATAACACGACTGGTCTAATCAAAGTTTTATATATTTTGATCTTGGTGTTGCGAGACAGACACTTTGACTTTAGCAGATGTTGAAGTGCATATTATACTTTATTTCCAGATTGTATTCTAGATTGTATTTATTCTCTGAGCATGTTGCAGCAGTTGAAGTTTGTACCCAAGTACTCATGTTTCCGTTCGTTTGATTTTCATATTATCGACTTGCATGTGGCCGGAGTTTATATCCTTTCCCTGTCTAGTTATTATCATGTATTCTGTCTTATCTTGACTGGTAACTAGTCCCATTTTCTGAGCTGTTTCTTTTAAGACAGTCAGTGTTTAAACAGTCTCTAGTTCGTTTTTTCCCATCGATATCAATGTCATCAGCACATCCAAGTAGTTTTCTCCTATACATTTCCCTGTATAGTATATTTAGGTCACAGTGAAGGTTTGCCATATGTCTCCATCTTTAATCTGATAGGTCAACTGCTGGGACTAGTCCATCTCTTTTCGCTGAGCTGTCTTGCTTTCAACCCCCTCCCCTTCCATGGTGGTTTTAAAAAGAGTTTTATGTCTTCTAATGTGACCAAAATATTTCAATTGTCTCTGTTTTTTTTTTTTAATTTATTTCTGTAGCCCTCCTTTTATTTAGTCTTCCCAGAATCTCTGTATTTGACTGTTTTTTTGTTGTTGTGTGTGTGTGTGCCTTACGACCTACACTTTTATAAATCCAGATTTCCAGAGTCTCAGTTGGAGCTTTATCAATTTGATGACGTTACATAACTGAATATATGGCTATCGACTGCATATCTAGAGATTAAATGGTTACAGAATTGATGGTTGTAGATTATATCAGATGTTATCTTTAGTTTAGATGGTTATCATCATCATCAATATCCTTTGTGTGCCGTTAGACGTCAGAAAGGGCTTGCATTCGATTCCTCCACTCTGTTCTATTAGAAGACATTTTCGATTTCTGACACGGAGTTTATCCCAGTATTTTTGGTCTTTCGTTATAATGTTCTTAATGTTTCCTTTAGAAATCCTCTTTCTCTCACAACGTTTGTTTCCCTTTTTCCAATCTGGAGCACCATTTCTCATTTTTTTCTTAAAACTTGGAGCTCCATAATTTGTTAAAGCTTTTAAAAACTGCTGTTGCTTTGCTATTGCATATCATAATAATTAGGTCAAGATACTAATAAAATCTGACCATTCAGGGCAATTTAAAATTTTTTTTTTTTTTTTGAAGCCCTACTCTGACTCTTGTTAGGAGCCGCAAAATAGCCCGGCCAGAAATATGGTGTAATGGCTGAACTCGGTTTCTGGGACCTCTCCACGGGTGTTCCTCATCCACATGGTGGCACTTTGTGTCATCGGGTGTTTATCGCTTGTGTGATGTCCTAGTGGGGTGAAAGTAGACAGATAGATAGATATCATAATTTCATTCGTTGCATCTCATTGAGAGTCAAAATTACTATCCAAATAGGTGAAATAGTCCGTTACTTTTATTGGTTGGTTCTCTATCATGACTTTTACATGATCTGTTGTTGGTATCTTTAATATATCTGTTTTCTCATAACTTATTTGTATTCCTATTTTTGATGCTGTGGACGACAAATCGTCTGTTCTTCTTTGCATGTCTTTGTTTTTTTTTCAATATCATTTGTAAAATCCAGATCTTCTAGTTGCATATTCTCTACACAGTCAGCGCCAGTATTGCCTTTCAACATTTTTGTTTTCATTACCCAATGAATGGCTACTCCAAACCACACTGGAGATGGAATGCAGCCTTCTTTCACTTCAGTTTCCTCTAAAAACCAGCCACTCAGACCATTTTTACTGCGCACTGCATATTCTGAACCATTGTACACATTTCTATTGATGCGTATTATTTTGGATGGTACGCCGTAGCATTCCAAAAACTCCCCATAGTGAAATTCTATGCAAGCTATCGAAGGCCTTCTTGCAATCAGTAAAATTCAGGATGAGGGGTGGTTCCTTCTCAGAGTGTTCTTTAAAAAAGGTCTCAGGGTAATTATTTGATCCAAACAACTTCTTTCATTTCGAACACCAGCTTGTTCTTCTCTCATAATTGAATGAATTGATTTTTTACTTCTATTCAGGAGTACTTTGCGAAATTTATTTGACCTAACCTTATAGATCGTTAAAGGCTATATTATATTTGATTAGTTTCACAAATTATTATACATTTGTAAGTGAATGACACCCAACGTGATGTTTCATTATTCCAGGCACGACAGATTACTTTGAGTTGACAGGCCGTGTTCGTGTCACTCCTGAGGATGGGTGGGTGCAGCTTGGATCAGATTTTATCTTTCCGAACAAACGTAAGTAAAACGAACACATCTTCACATTTTTCTAGCTTTTTTTGCATTTCATTTAACCCCCGCCCATTCTTCTTTCCGTTGTTCCTGTAAGGATAGCTGTCTGATAGTTTGACCAAACTTCTTCTTTTTGTCGTCTAAATGATACCAGGCTGTAGCCCAGTGTCGTTGTTTTCTGTATTTATCTTACGCCTATCGGGTGGCTTGGATAATGGATTTGTTCATCTTTTTGCAGGTTTCAGCCACACCATTTATCCGTCTCTTCCTTGGTCTTCCCCTTGATTTTATCCCAGATATTCTGCTATAAAAAATCTCATATGCAGTTTAATATGGCTGCATTTTTATTAGAGGGCCGAAACATTACATTCTTTGTCTGTCAGTATAATCCAGACATAGTTTTATTGCAGCTTTCTCTCTAATGCTGGTATTCGTAACCCTGTCCCTTCCTGTGTTTTACGAATACCATCGTTTGACCACATTGAAACTATACAATTTCAGTCTAGATGGCAAACTATCAGGGCAGATACCCCGTGCAACCTCCAGTTATTAGTTATGTTATAAAAAGATAAGTTATAATTAGGACATCTGTAACGGCAATACCGGCTTGGTGTAAATTGCAGACATGTGTGCGTAATGAATGCAGACAGCTTTGCATTTCATGTCATCATCATCATCAAGTGTCTTGCCGACAGGCGTAGGCGATCATGCCTCTTCACAGTATGTGATTTTCCAACAGTATGTATCAGTTTGTGTGTTGACACCACTTCATGTCATGACAAAGGGCTGCCAAGAATCCTTTCGATGTGTCTCTCTATGTCTCTTCCTTTCGATGTGTCTCTCTATGTCTCTTTCTTTCGATGTGTCTCTCTATGACTTTTTCTTTTGATGTGTCTCTATATGTCTCTTTCTTTCGGTGCATTTAATTTAAAAGGACCCTTTCCTATATTAGACATATAGGGCTTCACTGTATTGTATAGACCAATCAGCACTCGATGTGCGATGTGGTCAACATAAAACCGGCCACCTTTACTTCCTAGGAATTTACCTGGTACCCGTTCAAGGCTGGGTTGATCTGTGATGCAAGGTAATTAAAATCCGCAGGCGAGCATCTAACCGCAACACCATGGCCGCTTTCCAATTTAGCATTGCATTTAGTGACCATTAAAAAAGGACGTCGAGGCTTGTGAACTTCAGTGTTATAGATTTATTCTGATATCCTATCAGTCAGGGAGTAAAAATATACTGATATTCTACAGTATCAAAGAAAACCGAACCATACATTGCATTATGTCTGTGAAACGAAAATACCAGTGAAGTGTTAAACCTCGTAGCTACTTAGATCCCATTATCAGTTCCGAGGCCCCATTTGTTGGAGGGGGGAAGGGGAGGAGGGAGATTAGACTTAGTATTCCTTAAAAAGTATTTTATGAAAGGCGACTAATTCACAGTTAGCTGAAACTGGATAGGCTTGGCCAAAAAGCAATAATATCGCAGCCTTGCTGCTATACCACAACACAACCTGCCAACCACCCTGTTAAAGTTAAAAGCAGAAAAAAGAAAGATGATAACGAGGATGTGTCCACTGAGGTATCTTCCACAACAGTGTAAATGTACCTACAGTTATGTTCAAGTTGCCCACGACAAGCTGATTGACCTATCTCCCTTATTACGCATTAGGCGCATCGGGTATATGGGCAGAGCGTCCCATATTTTTACAGACCAATCGGCACTGGATGGGTGATATGGTCAACATTACGCCGGCTGTCCTTACTTTCCCAGCACAACCATCCTGATACCCATTTTAGGCTGGGTCGACCTGCGACGCCAAGTAATCACTTTTAACCTTGCTTCATTTGAAATTCAGTTTGGAGACATGGATTGACAACATTTTATCGTAAAATGGTTGCTGTCTGTGTCTGAAAGAAATTTCCTCAGAAAAAAGCTACAACTGCACAAACATTTATAATCCCAGCGTACACTAGTGCAAAGCTGTACCTCGAGGGACCCGGGTCCAGAAGTTTCGTTCTATTTTGACGATGCCAGTTTGAAGGAGATACCAGAAGACACTAACTGGGAAACTGATGCTAATGCGAGAATTGAGAAAATTAGAAAAAGTACCATACATTTTAAGTAAGTAAACGATTGTTGTTTTAAATATTTGTTATACATCCACTGGTGTATAAGGATTGAACGAGTGTAAGACTATTTGTTATACATTCGCTGGTGTATGAGGATTGAACGAGTGTAAGACTATTTGTTATACATTCATTGGTGTATGAGGATTGAACGAGTGTAAGACTATTCGTTATACATCCACTGGTGTATGAGGATTGGAAGAGTGTAAGACAGGCCTGCATGCCCAATTTGTGACCCTTTACAAATAAACTTCGTTCGTTCGTTTTCTTTCTCTCCCTTTCTCTCTCTCTCTCTCTCTCTCTCTCTCTCTCTCTCTCTCCCTCTCTCTCTCTCTCTGTGT
Source organism: Candidula unifasciata (assembly GCA_905116865.2). Lineage (NCBI taxonomy): Eukaryota > Metazoa > Mollusca > Gastropoda > Stylommatophora > Geomitridae > Candidula > Candidula unifasciata. The sequence goes on along the minus strand of CAJHNH020005913.1, from coordinate 204,589 downwards.
AGATATACATATATAAAGTAAAGGACGTTTTTTTACGCCTTTGGGCATAATGGGCTATACCTGTATTACAAGATAAATCACAGAAGCCACAAAATGCTTACATAAAGAATGACAAAGGATGTCTCCGTTCAACGAATGACTGCATGCGATCGACCAAAGGAGTCAGGAGGCTGACGTGCTTTAGCGGCTTCATTTTATGTATATTAATCTAACAGACAGTGTATTGATCGGCACTCATATAAAGAAGTAGAAAGACCGAAGGACACACTAGGCAACATAATTGTCAAAAGCTATAGTTCCCAAGCCTGTTAATCCCAAACCCCGTGTGCGGCCTCGCTATGGAAATAAGTGTACTAAGAACATGACTGGGCTTCAAAGGAGACGAAATACAAATATATGTTTTGTTACTGATTTGTCTACAATAAGTATACAAGGAACACCTACAGAAAACTCGTACTGAGCAATGGAGACATTCTGAAGATCATTTATGAACGAATGCTAATAAACTACACGACATTAGATGACATAACTTGAGTAAGAATGTGTAAACAAGGAATTAGGTGTGGATCGTTCAAGGAGGGACATATGAGAGGAGGAGAACGGCGAGTTTATAATCAGTTTGCTGTGTGAGCAGTTACCATCTACACCTTAAAGCATTTGCTGTGAGAGATGGAGCACCTATGGGTAGGCCCGGTGTGCTGTAATGTCGATTTTTAAATCAGTAAATACAATAGGGAATTCCGGAAAATGTCGGAAGCTAAGTATTATTGAAGGCATACTGATTTAACACATTTTTGTTTCGGGCCTTACTCCTTTGAGTAAAATTATTTGCTGTCTTATACCGTAATGTGTGCCTGGTGTGATGTTCTTTATTTACTCAAACAGGTTTCAGGTTGGGTCAAATTTTGACGCCAAGGACATCGAAGTTCAGGTAAGAATATGTGTTGTTCTGCATTTGTTGTTCTGTTTTCTGTGAACGTGTTGCACACCAGACAACACAGTAATTGAGGACAATGCATCAAGAAGAAAAATAGCCTAACTTTAAAAGATCCTTTTCTTCTGGGTTCGCCCTTAAAAGTGTGGCTAGCACGTTTACAGCTAGGCTGTGATATATGCGTTCTTTCCGGCCAACACATTTAATTTCAGCAACCCTCTAATTCGTTGCCTTTTACCACATGCTTGTTAAAGGACTGCTAGCTGCCTCCCCCCCCCTCTCCCCGCCCTTCCCTTAAATCCCTAGTGGAACCACGGAACCCACACATAGAAATACACAATCTGGAGGCGCAAAAAGCAACGGCATGTTGAGATATTAAACTCAGCAGTGGTTGAGAAAGAATTTTCCAGGAAGGCATCTTTTAAGCTTCACAAACGGTAGAGATACTACAGATGTTTCATACATGTCTGGAACATGGCAAGGATGTGTTGTACATTCCCTTTAATTCATCTCTGATATTCAGGGCCATTCAGCTATGTTTACTCAGGGGCCAAATGTTGGAAATTAGGCATCATCACAGGCCAGAGCCAGAGCTTCAGCAAAGAAAAATCAATAATACCATACAATCGGCAGGTGATCTTTGGGCCATATTCCAGGCCTCTGTCGGCTAGATTTGGCCCCCGGGCCACCAATTATTAGCCCTGGCTTATTTTATCATATTAATCACAATTAAAAGAAAAAAAAAATAACTAGTTTTCTTTGCGATGACCAAACCCTAGTACTAAATACATGAGACGGAAAATCACAGCTTTACTGTTTACATGCAAGATTATCAACTTCATTAGGGAGAGAGTTATGCCACAAGACTCTCTAATGGTCGGCTTGTAGTGAAAGCGTTGCACAATGCAAGCTGTAATTCCAGCAACCATTCCTATGGATCTCTGAGACATTTGGAACCATGGACTGAACGATGTTTTCCGAATCAAACTCATAAACATAAGAACCTAATTACTTAGCCGCCATACAGAAGAAAGTAGTAGTAGTACTTTTTACCCCACTAGGATATAACACAAGCGATAAACACCCGATTACACAAAGTGCCACAATGATGAGGATCACCCGTGGAGAGGTCCTGGCAACCGCATTCAGCCATTTGACTATACGGACATAATTCATGTCAAAACCCCTGAAGTGGCATCATAGGTTACAGAGAATTATATTAACCAAGCAAAGGTCTGACAACAAACACATCAAATATAAACATATTGGACCTTTATGCTGTGTCTAGAATACAATAAACATTTAAAAACGCATTTGGCTGGTCTGTTCAGTGTGTTATATTTAACACACATAAATAAACACAGGAAGCATTCTTGAGGCCCTAGAAACATTATGTATAATAAACAAATCAATAAACAGTATATTCATTGGTTCTCATAGACAGAAGTAAAAAGATACAAGGACACACCAGACAACATAAAAATCGAGAGCTATAGTTACCGTGTGGAAAATCGTACCTGTCACCTCAGTACCACGATGTTCATTTCCTTCGCATATGAAGCAAACACCCAATTTCTCAACAGATGTTTCATTTTAACCTCACCATGAAAGGGAAAATTCATCAATAATAAAAGCGTAGACTTTCAAAGCAACAACAATAATCAATTTAATTTGAAATTTAAAAAAAAAATAATTATCTCCTTTTCTTTAAAGATTGACCATGTCCGCCATCTCTTTGGTTTTGGGTCTGTGGTTCGAAGTGACTTTCTCATAGACGAAGACTACAAGCAGTATCAGAACATCGTGCAGTACATGTTCAACTGGGTGACCAATGGGGACTTTAAGTGGCGCTACAATAGAGGCACACGGGTAAGTAAACACCATTATAAACGTTACTAATTCATCTATATTAACATTGTTACTACCAGAGGGCTTGACATAAAAACCTTAAAAGTGTGATGGACGCTGCGCATACAACGCCATATTGGACTTTCTTGCCCAATGAATTTCTGTAAGTTTCACTTCTTCACTGATGAAACAACAACAACAACAACAACAACAACAACAACAACAACATCAACAACAACCCAGGGATAGCAGATCCCTGCGCTCGCTTGCGGATCGGAAGGTCGTGGGTTCGGATCCCGGAGTCGACTTTTTCTATAACCGATCTTAGCTCCCAAGTCGACCCAGCGTTAAACTGTTAAGAGAGGCAGTCCCGGGAAGTAAAGTACGCCAGCCTGATGTTCACCACATCACCCACCATGTTCAGTCCGATTCTTTGTGAGCTTCTCTTTTCAGGATCGCAGGTAATAAAATGACCAGTATTTCCCCAACTTTTCTTAGTCGCGGCGCCATGTTTAATTAAAAATTGTCTATGGCGCCCTAACCTGTTCGTATGTAAGAGATAAGAAAAAAAAAATAACTTAAACTCGTGCATCTTCGAATATCTTCGAAGAGGTCGCTACCCTGGGCGCCGCAGCACACAGTTTGGGAATCACTGACAGGCTATAACAGGTCGACCTAGTCTAAATGGATGCCAGGAAATATCGTGATGATAAATAGCTGGCCGAAAGTGGCATTGACTAGCCGGTGAAACAGGAAGTGGACAAACAACCTTAACTTTCTGTCGGAGTTTAAAGCTGGTGAATGCAAAGAAGAAAAAGAAGATAGGACGATATATTCTTACTAATACGGAAGCGACAAAGTCACAGACGATGTCACAAGGCAAGCAAGAACAGCATCTGTGGCGTTATAAGTAGACCTTCACTGATTTATTAACAGTACATTTGGCATTGTAATAGAAATAAACATGTAAGTGAACACAATTACACAAGTTTTACACACACACACACACATATATATATATATATATATATATATATATATATATATATATATATATATATAAAACTAACATAGACATAATAGGTAAAAATTGTATCTGTATATTTCATTGCCAGTTGGCTTCTTCTGCGCAGAAATTTATTTCGTGGTGGTGTGAATTGTAAATTCAGAAACTGGCGCCGTCGTCGCAATGTTGGTTGTACCCGTATGTGAGTAACATTGATCGCGTGGGCATCTGCTGATCTGTTGGTGACTTCTGCTACCATCAATGACGAACTGCATTTCTAATGTCGGACTGTTTGTGTTAGCACTTCGGATAGCTACCGTATGCATTAATGCCTTTGTATGTTTGACATGCTGAGACAGCTGTCTGTAAGTGTTTCCACAAGGGACTGTGATCAACATTTTGAGTGTTTTTCGTTGGCACTGGAGCGGAGCAACTGTGGAGTGACCCGTTTGCTATAAGGCTAAAGCTAAGACTACCAGACTACCAGAAATGTATTTCCTTAGGAGCCTATGACTTTTCTCAGCTATATCTTGCTGTTGTTTTGTTTTGTTTTTGTTTTTCATATCTAGCTTTTAAGATTTCTGCACTGATAGGTAATAATGAATATTTAACATGTCAGCATGTATTTGGTTAACTCCATGTGCAAAACTAAGTTCGTGAAAATACTTTAGAGACCTCTGACTGTTCGTGACCATTTCTTTAACAGGATAATCCTGACTACAAAGTTGCAGTGGCGGCAACCGACGCACTCCGCAAAATGGGGTTAGTAAAGTGTTCCGTGTTTTGTTCGCTTATACTGTTTGTGTGTGTGTGTGTGTGTGTGTGTGTGTGTGTGTGTGTGTGTGTGTATATATATATATATATATATATATATATATATATATTGGAGTTAGTATGTCATTTGTTGTAATATCATAAAAATGGGGAAATAAGGTGTTCAGTGTTTTGTCCCCTGTATACTAATTTTTCTATGTGGAGTTAGCATGTCATTTCTTGTAAAACAATAGAAATAGGGACAAGAGGGCTCCGTGTTTTGTCCCATGTGTACTGTTTCTCTATGTGACGTAGTATGCCATTTGTTGTATTAGAGAAATAAAGTGTTCCGTGTTTTGTCTCCTGTTTACTCTTTTTATGTAGAGTTAGTATGCGCTTTGTTGTAATGCACAAATGCAGCTGAACTCTTTGACCAAGACTTCATCTGTTGGCACCTTTCCGCCTTTCCAGACGACACACTGTGCTATAGGCAGGTAAGGACATTGCAGCTCATGGCGATGGCGATGGCGAAGGTGACTAGCAAGACCCGCCTGCATTTAGGAAAGTCGACAACGATTAAAGCAAAGGATTTCAGAACTGTTGTCTGGAGTAGGGATTTGAACACATTAGCATCGGAGGATACTCAAGCGGTCTGTTAGACACTGCTGCTATGGTGACTGTAGTAAATATCTTTTAACCTAGATTTAAAAAAAATAATAAAAAAAAAAAAATTAACACAACAAAAATTATTTTGACCCAATGTTGCAGGATAAAAGTTCGAGGTCACTGTATGTTCTGGGCAGTGAAGGGAAATGAGCCTGATTACGTATCCCCGTTAACTGGTCAGGACTTGAAGGACGTTGTGGATGAACAAATAAAGTACATGACCAACATTACGAAAGGAAAGTATGTTACTTGTTTCTGTGTTATGTTATGTTTTCATAATCGATATCACTGCACATTGTGTATTCCCATACCTGCTCAGTCCATCGAAGCAGGAGCCACCACAAAGTACCTCTACTGAGCGTTCCGATGAGACGTTAATACGTTAATTGTTTTATGTGTGTTCGAGTGTTTATGTGTGTGTGTGTTCTGACATGTGAGTGTGTGTGTGTTCTGACATACCTTAGTCAGTTTGTACGTCCGACTGTCCGCCTATCTGTCTATGAATCAGTCTACATATCTGTACGTACACAAATGTGAGCATGTTCCCACGGGCATGTTCTCCTGTGTGATATAGTGCACAATTTGAATGATTTGGTCATTTATAAATTAAAAGTATTTTTAATCCACGTGGTTACAGGCCATCTCAGTTTCATGTTGTATTTAATATCACATTGGATAAATAAGAAACTATAATGTTACACTGCTATAGTTGGACACATCACACGGGACAGACACAAGTCTTTCTTAAATACAACACGTTGAATAATGACTCTCTGACGTCTTTCCAGAAGATAGTTTTGTATTGTTTTATACGGATGCTTGGGAATCACAGGATAAGGCGATGGTCAGTTAACATCAGGGATGAAGTTCCTACTGTCTGCAGCATAAAGCTTGGGCGGTGTTGTGGAGATGTTGTGTTGCCCGCGCAGAAAGATCCCTCACTAGGCCTGTCTTATTTACTAGAGAAGAAATATGAGAGCAATACGTTTGGAACAAACATGCACAGCTGCAAGCAGAGGCTAAGGGCATGGTCATCCTTGCCCTAACACTAAAGAATATATTAGAACAGAACAAGATAAAACATCTCGTATAGCGAAAATATTAACCCGGGGATTAACACAAGATATACGCACTAATTTATAGAAGTTATTGCATGATAAACAACGAAAATGTAGAGAAGTTTAAAAAAGAAAACATTCCTTGGCAGATTTATGACGCTGGTTGGGACAATCTTGGAAGACTGTGGGATGTAACACATAAATGCATTGTGGCTAAACCGTTAAGACGCTGGAGAAAACCTCACGGCGAGTACCAACGTATCATGAGTAAAAGAACTCACTTTCTTAATTCCTAGTTCATAAATCAGTGGAGTGTGAAAGACCAATGCTGGAAATTAATATCTGCAAAAAGACATAGTAGAATGGGGACAGACATGTTTCAGCATAGTTCATAGTACTGTCTCAGGTTATGTCTGGGCCTCTTACGGTCTCTTCCATATTATTTAGGTATTTTTTGTGTATAGACCCCAGTCAAGTACTCACAATACCAGTGGTTCTGAAACTTCCTAATGCCGTGACCCTTTAATACAGTTTCTTGTGTTGTAGCGACCCTTTAAAACAGTTCCTCATGTTGTGGCGACACCCAAACATACAATTATTTTCGTTACTACTTCATTACTTCAATGACTATGTGTCTTCCCATGGTCTTAGGCCACCCGTGTGCAAAAGTCGTTTGACCAACAAAAAAAAAAAAAAAAAAAGAAGGGGGGGGGGGGGAGTTGAAATCGCGACCCACAAGTTGAGAACTGCTGCACAAAACAATAGGATTTTTTTAAAGTGACAAATAGTATTCTTCGATCATTTACTTGAGGAATATCGTCAGT